>JAQQSY010002652.1:0-13535 GCA_028646535.1 Procyon lotor
CATCTGCTAATGATGGATAAACCCTGAGAGGACAGGGCTGGAGCAGACAGAATGGAGATCACAGAGAGAGGCAAAGGTTAGCTGCAGCCAGGTTCAACGACTCTTCATCCCTCTGCCCTCCACACTCCTTGCCGACTGGTTGAAGAGCCGTGGAATCTTCCTGATGGCAGAATACCAGAAAGACCCTGGCGGCGTCTGAGATGACTTTGTTTCTCCGGGTCCTGAACTAAGTTCCAGTTGTATGAGGCCTGGTATTCCCTAGGTTTGCAGGGTGTTCCTCGCTTTTTCTGGGTTCCCATGAGATTTGTTTTCCCTATTTTGGCCTAACTAAAATACATCTGCTAAGCAAAACCAGACATTTGTTTGTAGTGGACAGAATTCTCCCAAATACTATTATGGTTATCTTGCAGATGACTATAGTTACATAGCAAAAACAAATGAGATGCCCTAGCTATATGGAAAAGAAAGAGAGAGAGAGACCATTATATGATATTTTAGTATCTTCTATGGTTTCTCTCCCCTGTTGGCCTGTGAACTTCATTAAAGCCATGGTCATATGTGATTCCTGTGGGTAACCACAGTGCCCAGAACAATCTGGAATGTAGAACATTCCCCGTAACTATTTGTTGGAAGATGCACCATATAGGTTTGTTGAAGGAGTGGTTGAACTGGCACTGAAGGAGTCTTCACATTAGCCATGAGCTGGTAATTCTAAAAGAATAAAATGGTTTTTGTTTGTTTTTTAAATTGCTTTGAATCAACAAACAGGGTAGATAGGTGCGTTTTCTTCATTGTAAAGAAAGGCTTGTTATTTTTTTAGGTAGGGCACAGTCCAAAGTGAACACTAGTTCTTATATAAGACCCAGTAGCCTCCACAGTTTGGAACCCAATACACATTACCTAGACTATTTGACACCCTGGCCAGCCTCCTCTGGCTATTAACAGGTGTATTAACCAGTGGAATTGTGAGGCTAAGGGAAGGGAACAATCGTCTGTTTTCTGCTAACGGCTTCTCCCTGGGGTTTCTTTCTTTCTTTCTTTCTTTTTAAACGATTTTGTTTTATTTATTTGACAGAGAGAGATCACAAATAGGCAGGGAGAGAGGGAGAAGCAGGCTCCCCGCTGAGCGGAGAGCCCGATGCGGGGCTCGATCCCAGGACCCTGAGATCATGACCTGAGCTGAAGGCAGAAGCATTAACCCACTGAGCCACCCAGGCGCCCCCTCGTTGGGGTTTTCTTAATGCATAGTCTGAGTTGCCCTGGAACCGGCTGGAGGCAGACACCATGCAGGCTCTGGCGCTCGGCGATGGGGGACCTGGAAGAAGAGGATCCACATGCCCACGGCGGTGAGCTGCCCCGCGCTTGGCAAGGGGCAACGCACCAGAGCGCGGGAGACGCCGCCGTTGGTACATGGCTGCTCTGTGGCAGTCGGGCGAGGCCAGAAGGTTCGCGTTTGCAGATCCCTCTCTCAACTAGAGAGGAGCAGTTTCCGCGGTAGGGAGAACTGGGCTTAGTACTTGCCACCTCTCGGAACTGGGCAGCCCGGGACTCCGGGTCCTTTGAGGGCTTGTTCCAGACTACACTTCCCAGAAGGCCGCGCGGTGATTGAAAACTAGATCAGCCTATGGACGGACGAGGCTACTGGTAGCGGAAAATGAGAAGCCAATGGTAAGGGGACAGGGGCGGTGTTTTCCGGCTGCGGGCTGTCGAGCCTAGAGTCCCACCTGTGTCTCCGAAGCCCTGTCACGAATCCCAGTCGGGTTCAGGGAGGGACCGCCTCGGCGTTGTGAGCGTTGTGGGCCGGGTGCGGCTCGGCGGTGGAGGACTCTCACTTCCTGCTCTATCCCCACCGGGCCCCGGGGCGGTGAGTGATGCGGGGAAGGAGACGGCGGCGGTAGCCTGGGAGCTGCTGAGGGGCGTGGAGGGGACTCGCCCTCCGCCGCGATGTGGTCCCTGCCGGGTCCCCGCGCTCGCCTTTCGGAGTCCGCAGGGTTTGCTAAAGAGTGGGGAGAGGTGGCTGCGGCTTTCTGTGCCGTCGTCGGGAGAGCCATCCTCCCCATCAGCGTCCTTTCTCCTCGGAAGTGGTCTCCGGGCTTCAGCTCAGTGCTGTGACCCTGGGACCGCGACGCCCTGATGAGGGCCTCCGGCACTGCCCGGGGAGCACGGGGCGGGAGGCGAGTGTCGGCCCGCCTGTGCCGTCATGTCCCTATTAACCCCAGCGAACAAACTGGTGCTGCTCACAATGGCCCTTAGTCACAGCACCTCTGGGGCTTGCGGGGTCACCTGTCGGGGTGGGGGTGGGGAGCAGGAGACGGGGTGAGAAATAAGGCTTTCTGTGACCGTGGCTGTGAACTCTGCCCCCGTCAATCCCGCTGTCTCCTGCAAGTGGGCCCTGCAGTTGTGTTTCCGAATGGATGCAGAAGGAAAATTTATGCTCAGAACTTACCTCCTAATGACATTACTTTAATCTCAAGGGATGAAATGTGTCCCTGCTGTGTTTAGGTCCTTAAAAGTTCAGTACTTTATAAATGACCAACAGCAGTGTGTGGAAATGCGTAAATATTTCCATGAAAAGTGTGTCTTCTAGTAGTTAGCCAGGTGCTTTGACTGGCGAGATAAAAAACCAGGGAAGAGTTAAGCTTCCTCACTCTAGTCTGGTCCATTGTCCACTGAAATGCAGAACTTTTTGTAGCAGGTTCATCTGGCTGAGTTGTGTTTATTTCTGTTGGAAACTCTTTAAGCCACCTCCCCCCAAAAGAAATCACAAAAGACTCCAAAACAAAGCCAAAAAAACTCACATTTCTTTGTGATTCCTAATGCCTTACAACATTGCTGAATAAATTACTGATCCATCCGGTAATCTGACCATCAGGGTCCAGTAATCTGACCATCACCCTCCAAGTAATTTTTTCTTGATGCTGCTGTCAGTTTTATCAGTGTGTAAATGATTGTTTCCAGGCCTCATGGATTTTGTTTTGTGCTTATCTTCATTAAATTTTACTTTATTTTACAGCTTATCCATGTCTTTTTAAATCTCATTTCTGATTCCATTACACCTTGAAACAGGATGGTACCCACGATCGTTCACTTTGGGGTTCTACGTAGTCTGTTCCTTGAAGTTAACACCAAATCTACAAGCCAGGAAAAGTCAGCTTTTCTCATAACTGACATGAGTAAAACGAAGTCCACAATTTCCTAGCTTGCTGAGGAAAATGTAGCTGGAGAGCTTTTCACAAATCAAGTCATCCCCACACATTCTCTTTGTTTATCTTGTCCATCCTGGACAATTTAATCCGCAAAAAGTTAATGTTTCCAAAGACTGAGGGTTCTGTAGATGTGTTTGAGAGCCCCAGGCCTCACTTCATGATGTGAGTGTTGGGCAAGGGAAGGATGATGTAAAAACAGAACAAGAAAAGCAACCCTTCAGTGGTTGACAGAATTTCCCTCATTGCTATTCTAGGCGGGGGTGGGGAGTGCGGGAGGAGATCCTTTGGGTATACTGGTGGCCACTGGGGCTGTCTTTTGGTTTTGAGACAATGATTAGAATGTCCAGAGAGCTTTTGATGCATACTGAGGTCTCTTGCTTTAGGAACTGATGCCTCTCAATGATGTGGCTGGGGACTTCAGGGAAGAATGGGTTACCTGGACAGCGCTTAGAGAATCCTCTTCAGGGGTACCACCCAGCACAGTTAGAAGAATGGGCTCTCAAAGGGTAAGGCTGCTACTCTCCTTTAGATTTTAGACTTAGATATTGTGAGATGGCCCAGGTCTGAGAGGTCTCTAGGGATGCTGATCTCTTAGAACACCAGCTCTCTGAGAGTATTTGTTGCTTCCCTCGCAGAAAAAGAATATTCTACTTTTTTTTTTTTTTTCTGGAATGACTTTCATTTTTATGGCACTTTATGGCTTGCAGGTATCTTTGATATTTATTATCTTGTTAATATCTCACCATAAGTCTTTGATGTGGTTATTATCCCCCTCTTTCAGGTCAGGACCCTGAGATTCAAAGTTAAATGGCAGAGGTGAGAGTCCAACCCAGGTCTTTGTGGCAAAGGGGGAGCTGTGTTTTTTCCTGTCACTTCAAAAACAGACAAACAAAACAAACCTCCAGTGCGCTTTCTAAAATATAATTGTTACCCCTTCTCCTTCCTTTACTTCATGAGTAATATATGCCCCTTAAAGAAAAAGAGAGACAAAATGAAAACCAAAGTCCCACTCCATCCCATGACTGAAGAGTTACTATCCTTTCAGCCATTGTTCTAAGGATATATGTAGTTAACAAAAACAAAAGAAAAAAATTGGGATCTTACTTGTATGTTCAGTTGTTCATCATACTTTTCTCCTTTTTTACAGTGTATTGTGGCTATATATTGACAACAATAAATAGTTTTCTATACATTGCTTAAAATAACCACTTAGTAATTTATTGAATAGACTATAATAACTTACATTAGATTGAACCATATACTTGACCATTTTTGTTTGTTTGTTTGTTTTTTTTTTTTTAAGATTTTATTTATTTGACAGAGAGAAACACAGCGAGAGAGGGAACACAAGCAGAGGGAATGGTAGCAGGAGAAGCAGGCCTCCTGCTGAGCAGAGAGCCCGATGCGGGGCTCGATCCCAGGACCCTGGGATCTGACCTGGGCCGAAGGCAGACACTTAACGACTGAGCCACCCAGGCGCCCCTACTTGACCATTTTTAAACCACTTTTTAACTTATACAATGGCAATTTCATGTGGCTCAGTCAAATATGATTATCCCTTTGCCATGGGACATTTAAGTCATTTCCAGATCTTCACCAGTGTTGTGATGACCATCTCTTAGCTGTCTTTCTTTTATAGGTCTTTATTTATTAAAATATACTTAGTTAGTAATTAGCTAACATATCTTTTGCATATATTGCAAATATATTTTTGCATATAAAAAAGCAACTTTTTAAAAGTTTTATTTATTTTTTTTGTAATCTCTGCTCCCAAGATGGGGCTCAAACTCACAACCCTGACATCAAGAGTCACATGCTCTTTCAACTGAGCCAGCCAGTCATCCCACAACTTTTTATTTTAACTTTTTTTCATTTCCTTAGAATTCCCAGAATTAGAATTGCTGGATCAAAGAATAGATACATTTCTAGGGTATTTGATGTTTTTGCCAGATGCCTTCCAAAAAGATTGAATTATTTATTCCTGCAAGCATTATATGAAACTATTCATTTCTTTACATTTTACCTATCCTGGTAGGTATTATAATTTAAGAGTCTGGGTTAAATAATAGTGACAGCAACATTTATTGAGGATTTACCACTTAATCCTTCCAATAACACTATGAGATAGGTCTTTAACATTATCCCTAGTCTACAGATGAAGATTCTGAGACACAGAGAGTTTAAGTCACTTACTTGAGGTCACACAGCTAGTAAGAGGAAGGGTTAAGATTGAAACTTAGGTGGTTTGCACTCTTTATCTCCATACTATACGGTCTAACTATTTTTATTGTTTTTATTTGAATTTCTTTGGTTAATGGTAAGGTTAAAGATTTTCCACATATTTATAGGCTGCGTGTGTGTGTCTGTGTGTGAATCGCCTATTTATCTCCTTTGCTCATTTTTTTTTTTCCTTCCAAGTGTTTGTCTTTTTCTTATGGCTGTATCTACTACTGTCCTTCTGGGAAAAGTTTAAAGCCCAGCATTATAGTTAACTTCCCTGATTCTTTCTACGGGTGAGGTCATAGCAGCATTGTTTCTGATAAAATTATCTCTCTACCTGGGTTTAGCCTTGTACCTTCAGAGATGAATTATTGTGCTCACTCTGAAGTTTCTGTCACCCAAGTCTGGTTGTTTTGTTGTTGTTGTTGTTGTTGTTGTTTTAATGGGAGGAAAGGGGCTATTTTCTCAACGTCTTGGAGAGATCACCCCGTTTTATCACTCCATCATGGCAACCCTTTTAATGAGACCAAACACACATTAGCTTAGCGTCTCCCTGGGCTTTCTCCTCTACTTAGGGAAGGAGAAGGGCTTGCCTTTTTGGTCAGGCATTGTGTGGTTGGCTCAGATTAATATCCTATATTCACCTTCTTTTATAGACTTTCCAGTACAGGTGTAATCTCCCAGCTGGAGCAGAAAGAAGAGCCGTGGGTGCTACCACTCCAAAATTTTGAGACAAGGAAGATCCTAAGGGAAAGTCACACGGGTGAGATGTGGATATTACCCCGCGAGAGGAAATCTAGCATTTCAGCCTTGGTTTCTTGTTTGTTTGTTTGTTTGTTTGTTTTTATTTATTTGAAAGAGAGAGAGAGCATGAGAGATGGGGAGGGTCAGGGGTAGGGGGGAAGCAGACTCCCCACTGGGCAGAGAGCCTGATGCAGAGCTCGATCCCAGGACCCCAGGATCATGACCTGAGCCAAAGGCAGACGCTTAACCAACCAAGCCACCCAGGCGCCCTCAGCCCTTGTTTAGATGAAGAATTTGGAATGCTGCCATAGACTTTTGTTCTCACTATCATTAGTTTAAATTTGACTTCTTGGGCAATCAGTAATTGACCAAATAAAGTCTTCGTTTTATTTTTTTAAAGTAAACTGTATATGCCCAACATGGGGCTTGAACTCATAACCCCAAGATCAAGAGTCACGTGCTCTTCCAACTGAACTAACCAGGTGCCCTTAAAGTCTTCATTTATTTATTTTTTGTTTGTCTGTTTTTAAAGATTTATTTTAGAGAGAGAGGAAATATGTGCGAGCAGGAGGAGGGGCCGGGGGAAATGGAGAGAAAGAATCCTTAAGCAGACTCCCTGCTAAGTGTGGAGCCCCAAATGTAGCTTGATCCAGGGACCCTGAGATCACGATCCAAGCCAAAATCAAGAGCTGGATGCTTAACTGATTAAGCCACCCAGGCGCCCCTCAAGATTCTTTTTTTTTTTTTTTAAAGACTTTATTTATTTGACAGAGAGAAACACAGCGAGAGAGGGAACAGAAGCAAAGGGAATGGTAGCAGGAGAAGCAGGCTTCCCGCCAAGCAGGGAGCCCAATGCGGGGCTTGATCCCAGGACTCTGGGATCATGACCTGTGCTGAAGGCAGACGCTTAACAACTGAGCCACCCAGGCGCCCCAAGATTCTTTTTTTTTTTTTAAGATTTTATTTATTTATTTGACACAGAGAGAGTGAGAGCAAATGAGCATGAGCTGGGAGTGGAGGCAGAGGGAGAGGGAGAAGCAGACTCCTTGCTGAGCAGGGAGCCTGATACGGGGCTTGATCCAGAAACCCTGTGATCATGACCTGAGCCAAAGGCAGATGCTTAACCAACTGAGCCACCCAGGCGTCCCCAAGATTCATCTTAAAAAGGGTTTAGGAATTCATGTTTTCTGTAAGCTTAATGAACTTCAATAAACTTTTCACAAAGTGAGAGGCGCCTGGCTGACTCAGTCAGTGGAGCATGCAACTCTTGATCTCTGGGTTGTGAGTTTGAGCCCCACATTGAGTGTAGCGATCACTTAAAAATAAAATCTTTATTAAAAAAAAAAAAAAAGTTTCCCGAAGTGAAAACTTTACATAAAGTCAAATTAAGTGAAGTCTGTTGCCAAAGCGCTAATCTCAGTCTTTCTTACTGCCTTCTGATGTTTTGTCCTGATAACTGGTTAACTTTGTTCCCTGTTACTTTGTTAATTTTTCAGACTTTGAGAATCAAGTGACAAAACTCAATCAGGACATTTCAGAAACAGCAGAACAATGTGGCACATCCTCAGAAAGGGCCAGTAAGGATATTTCTCATACTCCTAGATGGGGAGGAAACTGGGAGAGGGACCTTGAATTAGAAGGGCAACATGGAACCCTACCAGGAGAGGGCCAACTGGAACCCCTTCCACAGGAGAAGGATTTAAACAAGCTGCTGGATGGATATGTAGGAAAGAAGCCTGTGTGTGCAGAATGTGGAAAAAGCTTTAACCAGAGCTCCTATCTTGTAAGACACCTAAGAACCCATACTGGTGAGAGGCCTTATAAATGCATCGAGTGTGGGAAAGGCTTCAAACAGAGTTCAGACCTTGTCACCCATCGCAGAACACACACAGGAGAGAAACCCTACCAATGTAGCGGGTGTGAGAAAAAATTCAGTGACAGCTCTACGCTCATCAAACATCAGAGAACCCACACAGGTGAGAGACCCTATGAGTGCCCAGAGTGTGGAAAGACCTTCGGGCGGAAGCCACACCTCATAATGCACCAAAGAACCCACACAGGAGAGAAGCCCTACACATGTCTTGAATGCCATAAAAGCTTTAGTCGAAGCTCAAACTTCATCACCCATCAGAGGACCCATACAGGAGTGAAGCCGTACAGATGTAGTGACTGTGGGGAAAGTTTTAGCCAGAGCTCGGACTTGGTTAAACACCAACGAACCCACACAGGGGAACGGCCCTTTAAGTGTCCAGAGTGTGGGAAGGGCTTTCGAGATAGTTCTCACTTTGTAGCGCACATGAGTACTCACTCAGGAGAAAGGCCTTTCAGCTGTCCTTACTGCCACAAAAGTTTCAGCCAGAGCTCACACCTGGTCACGCACCAGAGGACACACACAGGTGAGAGGCCATTTAAGTGTGACAGCTGTGGGAAGGGATTTGCTGACAGCTCTGCCCTCATAAAACACCAACGGATCCACACGGGGGAAAGACCCTACAAATGTGGTGAGTGTGGGAAGAGCTTCAACCAGAGCTCCCATTTCATTACCCATCAGCGAATCCACCTAGGAGACAGACCCTATCACTGTCCCGAGTGTGGCAAAACTTTCAATCAGCGTTCCCATTTTCTCACACACCAGAGAACACATACAGGAGAAAAACCTTTCCACTGTAGTAGATGTGACAAGAGCTTCCGTCAGAAAGCGCATCTCTTATGCCATCAAAATACCCATTTGATCTAGGAAATGGTTTGCAATGGTTCTTCTGCCCCTTTTCAGGTTTTCATTTCTGTTGTCTCCAGGTACTCCATGTAGAGAAAGCCTGAACATGGACATCAGTGGCTCAAGTGGGGCCTTTTCCTACACTTTAATGGTGAGGATAAACCCATAGGCCACAAATAATGTTTTGAATACAAAAGGCATTCCCTCCAGTGTTTTTAACTGACCTTACAGAATGTGAGTTCGATGGTTGGTGCTTGATTTCTAAAAGAAGAGTGAGATATGTGTGGCTGCATTATCACTATTAGTGATTAATATTTGAGCTTTTATAAGCCCTTAATACTACATAACACCTGGCCCTTAAAAAGTCCTCAATACCTTTATTAGCCTTATGATTCAATAAGGAATTCATTAGCGCAGCTCTACAAGCCCAGAACTTGCAAGAAATTAGATTGCAACTAGAGGATTTGGGGTGTGAACCCAAAGATTTAATAAAGCAGAAAATAACTCTCCCTACCCAGTGCTATGCAGATGTTAGTCACCAGATGTCTCATTGCCATGACAAGGCAGAATTCTCGTAGAGGATGTTTGTGATCTTATGACATCAAGGCTGAAAGAATTTCAGAAGCTCTTTGTACAGCAGAGTATGAGGTACTCCCACTGGAGGTTTGCTGTTTTCTGAGACATAGAAAATATCCGCAATCAACAAGCCAGAGGAGGCTGGAAGAGGACTAAAACTATGGAAGCAAAATCACGGAGATGTTCAATATTACAGGGATCCTTCCTGGCATTTAGCTGAAGGAAACAGCTCCTGTTTTCTAGTCACCTGGTTCGTGGGCCCTTTAGTTTTAAGTTAATGCAACTCTAATTTTTTTAGAGTGATTCATTTTATGCACTAGTACATTCCTATATTTAGCAGAAATAAGTGGAGAGAAGGCAGTGCGTTGGAAAGAACACTGACTTCATTGAGAAGGTGAGATGTTTGAACGCTGGCCCTAACATTTAATTTGGCCAGAATCAGACTGAGACTTCTCTCCGGCTCTACCTTAGCCAGCTCACAAGGTTGTTGTGAGGATCTAATGTGCCTGTGCGCGTGCGCACACACACAGACACACGCAGACAAGCACTTTGTTGTTCAATTATAAAGTAATGATATCTCTAAAGTTCAGTTTTCTAGTATTGTTGGAAATGTCTTTCCTCCAAAGAACTCTGGCTAATATTTCTCCAGGTGTCCCCTTTTCTCTCCTAACAACAGGTTTCTTTCTTTACCTGTTGAAAACCCAAGGCCCGAAATTGCCGAACGACGATTGTGGGTCACACAGGGGCCAGAGGAGCCCAAATGTGGCTGCGGGTCTCTTCTACAACAGCGCAAAACGGACCAGCACTGAGGTTTGCTAGAGTCTCTGAGACACGTGTAGGACTGGATGCCCCCGATTATATGCATCAACCCATTTGGAATTTGGAAATGATGGAGGGGGTGTAGCCCGAGTTCCAGGGAGCTTTACAGAATCCTGTGCTGGGGAGTGAAGGGGAAGGGCAGACACCAGTGGTTAAGGAGGGAGCTGGGTGTGTCACACTCGGAGAGGAAAGTGATCTGAAGGTATTCTTTCAAACCTTCCTGTGGCAGTACAGACTAAATTATTACGGGAGCCTTTTAAAAGAGTTCATTCTCTTTCATTATACGGAATGCTGTCCGAGTGCTGTAACCCAAGGGGATAGAACTCTGCTGATAACCTAAGCTCTTTCTTCGAAAGGGTAATTAGATTTTAAAAATCTGGTTAATCCAGTGCAGCGGTTCTCAAAACGTGAGCCCAGACTCGTAGCGTTAGTGGCACCTGGGAACTTGCTAGAAATGCACATTCCAGGTTCCCAGCCCAGAGCTGCTGAATCAGAAACTAGGGGTGTGGCTCAGCAATATGTGTTTTAATAAGCCCTCCAGGCGATGGTGATGTATGCGCTAAGTCTGAGAAACACTGCTTTAAAAGGTGTCTCGTCTATTAAACACAGCCGCAATACTATTATTACTCCTGAAAAAAACGAACGGTGATTCACAGTGTCATCAAATATTTCGGTCAACGTTCACATGTCCCTGGTTATCTTATGTTTTTTGCCTGTGTCATTTTTAGTTCATTTGAATCAAAATCCAAATAAGGTCTCCATATCAGTTGGTTGGTATGTTCCTTACAAGTCTTCATCTGCCCCTCTCTTCCTTTGTCTCTGTTCTTGTAACTTACTTGTTGAAGAAACCTAGTTGTCCTGTAGTGTCCCCCCAGCTCTGTGTTTGGCCAATTCCAACCTCTGGGGTCCTTTAACATGCTCCTCTACCCTCTACTTCCCCACTCTTTTTTAAAAACATAATTTATTTCTTTAAAGTAATCTCTACACCCAACATGGGGCTCAGACTCACAAGCCCAAGATCAAGAGCCAAGAACCACATGCTCCACCGACTGAGCCAGCCAGGCACCCCTCCTCTGCTTTCCTAAAATTGGTATTTGGATGTGTAAACAGGATCAGATTTAGATTTTGAGGGGTAAGAATGCTCCACAGCAATCTTGTGTCCTTCTACCAGGAAGTACACAGTGTTATTTTGTGTCATGATGTTAGCAGCCCTCATTTCATTTGGGTTTGCCAAATGGCGATGTTTTATTTCCATAATTTATTCCTTCTTCATGTAACAGCTGGAATACTTCTACAGAGAGAACTCCCTCTTCCCAACTCTTTGGTTTCCGTAAGGTACAGTTTGTATAGGAACAGCACATTAGATGGGTCTCTCTTTTTTTTTTTTTTTAGAGTTATTTATTTATTAGAGAGAGAGAGAGAGAGAGGGAAACAAGCAGACTCCCCATTGAGTGGGGTGCCCAACATGGGGCTCGATCCCAGGACTCGGAGATCATGACCTGAGCCAAAATCAAGAGTCAGACACTTAGGGGCACCTGGGTGGCTCAGTCGGTTAAGCATCTGCCTTCAGCTCAGGTCATGAGCCTGGGGTCCTAGGATCGAGTCCTGGGATCAAGCCTCGAGTCAGGGTCCCTGCTCAGTGGGGAGTCTGCTTTTCACTCACCTTCTGCCCCTCTCCCTGCTCCTGCTCTCTCCCTCTCTCTCTCTCTCTCAAATAAATAAAATCTTAAAAAAAAAAAAAAAATCAGACACTTAACCAACAGAGCCACCCAGGTACCCCCACCCCTAGCTGTTTTCTTAGAATTCCTTCAGTTTTTAAATATCACTGCCTGAATTTCAGCCTCCATGCCTTAGATTTCTGAGCTCCTTCCCGTGAGAGACTGTTTCTGGACGTTTATAACTGCTTAAATCTCACAACTTTTCTAATGTACTCTTTTGTTTTTCTCCTGCCCTTCTCCCCTCCAGTTTGTCCGGTTCTGCCACGAAACAGTGTGCCAAAGAGTTCAGTAAATACTTGAGTGATTCCTTAGTCAGGGATGGACTCCAACTTGCCAATTCCTACTTGCCAATACTGTCCTGGCCTGAAGCAGGAGAAGCCACACCCCCTCAGCACAGAATGATTCTGCCTCCCTTTTATGATAATACGGGAGTACACTATCTTCATCTCTTTCATCTGCCGAGTACTGTTCTAAATCAAATATGACCCGTATGTTAAACAACAGCAATAATTTGTAAAAATCAGGTGAGAGGGTAAGGAAAAGCCTGGCCAGCAGAGGTAAGGGATAATTTAGTGAAATCCAGGGGTACTGTCTCCCCAGGAGTAGCGTGTTTTGCCCAGGGGTAGGATGTAGAATGAGAAAGTGCAGAGCTGAGTACGATATCCTGCAGAAGTGACATTCGGAGAATTTTGCGCTGAGTTAATGGAAGATGTCTTGGGAGGATATCCCACAAGAAGGAGCCAACTAGGATGCCTGGGTGGCTCAGTCCGTTAGGCCTCCGACTCTTGATTTCGGCTCAAGTCTTGATCTTGGGTTTTGGGACTGAGCCCCACGTGGGGGTCCACACTCAGAGGGGAGTCTGCTTGGATTCTCTCTCTGTCTCTCTCCCTGCTTGCTCTCACTCTCTCTAAAATAAATGGATACATCCAAAAAAAAAAAAAAAAAAAGGAGCAGATTAAGGACTTGGAGGGACGTAAAAGCTACATTACTAAAGACAAGCAGCATAACCCTGAACACGGTGCAGAGTGTGGTGTGTGCTCAGTGTCTGTAAGGGACCCAACATTTAGGAGACAGGATGTGGAAGCAGCACAGAACCAGGGGTCAGGAGACCCAGTGTCTGGTTTGGATGCAGTTATTTCCTAGCCGACTGTCCTTGGACACATCCGTTGATCCCCATAGGCCTCAGTCTATCAGTTAAATCAGAAAAAGATCCTTCCGGCTGTAGCACTTTACCCCGCTGGGGCTCTCGAGGTCCCCAGACAGCGTACTGTCTGATGGGCGCAGGCTCGTCTGCGTCTGCGTGGGCACCTTCATGCTCCGGGAGGATAAAGCAAAGCAGCCCCGGGCCTGGGTCCCTCTTCATCTCCCACTCAGCCCTCTCCGTCCAGGTCGGGGAAGAGAGGCAAAACCTCATCGCCAGGGGCGCCTGGCTGGCTCAGTCAGTAGAGCACACGACTCTTGATCTCAGGGTCATGAGTTCCAGCCCAGGATTGGGCAAAGAGCATACAGAAAAAACAAAAACCAACCCCCCCCCCC
>JAQQSY010002653.1:0-13533 GCA_028646535.1 Procyon lotor
CCAAATTTATTTGGCTAAAAAAAAAAATTAAAAAAAAGAAGGCAAACAATAAAACAGACTCTTAAATATAAAAATAAACTGGTGGTTGCCAGAAGGGAGGTAGGTGGAGGGATGAGTAAAATAGATACAGGAGATTAAGAGTACACTTATCATGATGAGCGCTGAGAAATGTACAGAATTGTTGCATCATTATATTGTAAATCTGAAACTAATATAATACTGTATGTTAATCATACTTCAGTAAAAAAAATCTATCAATTAATTTTAAAAAGGGAGATAATTAAGCATTTTTAAAAGGTGACATTGTATACTGACAAAGGCAAGGATGTGGAGATAGGAGATTTTTGTGTGTGTTTTCCCTCACAAGCTTTGTGACCTCAGGTAAGCCATTATATTTTTCTACACCTCTTTTACTTCTTCAGGAAACTGGCAATTACACTAGATTCAGTGGTCTTCCACTATTTTGGGTTGTTGTTTATATGCAGTGAAAGATTTGTTTCAAGTGAAGTCAGATGTGGAACATCAGGCTTTAGAATATGTCAGTGTGGGGGCCCCTGGGTGGCTCAGTGGGTTAAAGCCTCTGGCTTTGGCTCAGGTCATGGCCTCAGGGTCCTGGGATTGAGCACCACAGGCTCTCTGCTCAGCGGGGAGCCTGCTTCCCTCTCTCTCTCTGCCTGCCTCTCTGCCTACATGTGATCTCTCTCTCTCTCTCTCTGTCAAATAAATAAATAAAATCTTAAAAAAAAAAAAAAAAAAGAATATGTCAGTGTGTCTACCAACTTACCTGTCTGTCATAAACCAGTCAGGGAGTGAAATCTGGAGCTCATGTAAATAAGGATGAGTAGGGTATATAAAATCATTTTTGCTGTTTGAGACTCAGATAATATCTCTGAAATCCAAAAGTCGTTTTAGAGAAGTAGGGTTCAACCAATGGTTGCAAAAAAAGAAAACATGGTGCCTTCTGAGGCATATTAATAGTTCTACGAACCTGAGATCAGAATTTTCTTATTATGTAGTTTTAGCCTTTTAAAAAACTGTTAAAAGATGATTTTTATCTACCAATTACTAAGTGCCCAGTGCTGCTCTACGCATTCTATGGATCATGGCTCTTTTGACCTCATTCAATTTGAATTACAGATGAAGAGATTAAGGCACTGAGATGTGAGGTTACTTGCCTATGACTACGCAGGGATTAGGGGCTAGAACTCGAATTGTGAACTCAAGCACTTTAGCTCCATAATCAATGCTTCTCACACTCTAGTGTATTATGAAATAAATTGATATAAACTAGAAACAAGGTTTTAAGTATGCTGGCTGGTTAACTCATTATGTAGACCATGGATTAATGTAGCTTCTGCTTTCCACCTGCATCTTCTTTAATTCTCTGTAAATGTAGAATTCCATATTCTTTGTTAAAAATATCCAATCTTAAGTATATCCATCTTCTCATGTAAAACTCGAAAAGCAAGGGTGTATTACTGAACCTTTTGCACGTATTTTACTAGTGTTTAGGTTATCCTTTTTTTTTTCAGCAAAAAACTCTTTTTAAGGTAAATAATAGGTGAACCCCAATTCACATGTAAAGCTTTTCCTTATTTAATATATGTCAGTGAGAACAATTTGGTTGTCTTAAACATGTTAAAAATTGTAATTTAGGGCTTGAAAACACAGTTGTAGATAATATCTGTTATTGCTCTATTTTGGTTTGATTGTACCATATATGGATCATCTTGATTGTCACAGATTAGTAGTTGCAAAGATAATTTTTTTCCAGACTTTACCCTACAATTTCAGGATAATCTTCTTTTAAGACTTGGTGGATGAGTAGGTGGTAGGAAATATTGAAGTTGCACTGTTATCATAAATATAAAATCAGAAAAAGAAATCCAAAAATTGACTAGTGGTAATACTCTAAAATAAAATGTGGTTATCTTGTAATTTAGCCATTTGCACTTTTGGCCTGACATGTGCAACTCCTGAGCAAATGTATCTGGACTTTGCTGATAGAGCTTGATACAGGTACATTTGCCTAAATAATATACTCACTTATACTGATTTGCAATAATGAATATGCTCAGAACACTGAATTAAAAAAAAAACGGAGAAACACAGTGTTTTCTTAATTAATGAGAACATTTATAAGAAGTTTAAGTACATGTACAGAAATGGCTGGAGATGCTTTAAGATCTGCACAAGATGAGTTAATCCTGAAGAACATGATGTGTTAGTGGTTCTACAAGGTTGCAACTTAATATAAAATACATTTGCTGTGCATGTTGTCTCTCAATACAACTTTTAAAAAGTTAAAACATACTTTTAAAATTTTCAATTCTAATTAACTGGTTAGAGAGTCTCCCAAACATCACCATAAGACTTAAGACTATATTTTGAAAACCACTAAAATCAACATTGATTCTAAAACATGAATCAATGTGGGAGTCTACAAATTCTAAAATTATTATTGGCTATTAAATTTGTTGCTAGTTTTTTTTATTTTTGGCAGATAGTTTGACAGATGTACTTTGCTTATCTTCTGTCAGATTCTTTGAATAGGGAGCATATATAAAAAGAAGTACAGCATTTAAGTTTAGAACCTTTCATGCTATATTGTATAATGTTTATCTAGTAAAATTTGGAGTAATCTGGATTTACAGGACTGATTTCTATGGGGATTAAAACTCATTTGATTTCTATAACAATATTCAATTAGATACTTCCCTGTAATTCATTTGTTTAACAAATATGTATTGTGCACAAATATATAACAAATATGTGTTCTGTGCTAATGATATAATGGTGAACAAAGGAGAGCCAGTCCGCTAACCTTCTGGAATGTAGCTTCTAGTGGGGCAGCAAGGCATTAATCTACCATAGCCCAAGTAAATATGACAGGGGATAAAGAGGCACTATGAAAGCTTACAATAGGGCATTGACCAAGGGAGAAACCTCAGGGAACTTTAAGGGGGTGATCTTGCATTGAACTCTGAAGCATGAGCAGACATTAATCTGTTAAAAAAGGGAGGGAGGAGTGTTCTAGCAGAAGGAATGATATGGTTAAAGATCTTGCAGTAGAAGGGCACCTGACTGGTTCAGAACATGAAAGAAGAGCAGAGTGATTGGAAAAGAGAAAAGGAGGGGAAATGTGATGGAAGATGAGGTTGAAAAAAATGATGCAGGCAATTGACAGTCTTGTGCTCAACTCTTGTGATGACATTTATCACTTTAGGAGCACAGGGAAGCCAACGAGGGGCTTTAATTGGGGGAGTGACATATGTAGAACAAGACTCAATACTAATTTGGCAATTAAGAATATAAAATTTGTAGGTTTAAAGCATACACAATAAGAGTAAACACTTGGGAATTGTTAAAAGGCCCATTAAATGTTATGCTATTTTGTTAATATAAAGCACTTTAAGTGAGAATTCAAAAGCATGTTCTTTGTGATTTGGAGACTGTATGATATGACTGGTAAAACGGCAACCCAGAGTCCTTTTAAAAATAATCCATAAATTAAAAGACTAGGAATGATCTAATGTCTTTAAATTAAAACAATGGAACTGAAGAAATGACCAAAATGTTTATGTAATAGGAATTTGATGTATCCATGGATTCTTGAGCTGAATTTTACCTGTATGCTCCTGGTTTGCTCCTATCTGAGGTTAGAAATGACTTGAAATTGTTGCCACCTGACAGCTGCTGACATATTTAAAATTTATCTGCTCTCAGCTTAGCTATTAGAGCAGGTGTCTACAGGGTAAAGCCAACATTCTGACTGCCACCAATTGGTTTCTTCTTTGGTGCAGTCAGTAAAAAGGCCAGAGATCAAGTTGTTTAATCACATCAATAAGAAATGGAAAAGACCACCTTAAGTCACTATTCCTATTCCCTTGAGACCACAACTGTTTTTCCTCAAATGTTTTGCCTGGTCTGATTTAAATGTATCAAATGATCTGATTTCTCTGCTTTCCCCATAAAACCTCTAAACACTTTGCTTTTTTCCCTCACTTATTCTCTTCTTTGCTTCCTTAGTAAACAAATCTCTGCTTTTTCTCTGTATTCCCAGGATTCGGATAGTAAACTGAGATGTTCACTTAAGTCATGAAGAAGGAATGAGCTGGAAAACAATTGCCTAATTACCTCAGTGGGTGGTCCTTGTATATGGGAATAAAATTTATCAGAAGGGAGAGATTTTAGTAACTAGGAGCTATCCACAATACCATAACATAATCCTGATGATTATTTGATATTACAATCAAAAATTTATGAAAACTGAAAATCACCATAAATTCTAAACAAATGAAATACATTAAAGGATAGAGAGGAAAATGGGAATCTGTGAGCTGAAATGTTCAATTTATTTTATTTTTTAAGGCTGAGTAGAATTAATGTAGTATATTATTATAAAAAATACTCAACAACCACACCCTAAAATGCAGGTAGTTGAAGGAGTTATCATATGTGTTATAGATTGAATGTTTATATCTCCCCAAATTAATATGTTAAATCCTAACTCTCACTGTGGCAGTATTTGGAGGTAGGGTCTTTGTGTGGTAATTAGGTCATGAGAGCTGAGGCCTGATGAATAGGATTAGTGCCCTAATAAAAGAGACCCCGGAGAGCTTCCTTTCCCATTCTCATTCTATCATATGAGAACACAGGGAGGAGACAGATGTCTGTGAACCAGGAAACAGGTTCTTACTAGACACCAAATGTGCTGGTGCCTTGATGTTGGACTTTCCAAACTCCAGAACTGTTAGAAATGAGTATCTGTTGTTTATAAGCCATCCAGTCTATGGTATTTTGTTAAAGTAGCCTGAACAGACTAAGACAACATGTGTTTGGAATTATCAAAAAAGCATTTCTACTGGTAAGTTTAAGTTCTTGTACAATATAAGAAAAATATCTTTTAAAGGTTTTCTTTTCACGTGCTTATAATATGACCTTATAGTATTTCTTGTTTCACAATATAGGAAATTGAAATTCAGTAGTGTAGCAAACGAGAAACAAATCTGGAATTAGAATTCTGGGATTTTATTTTTCAAAGCCTACTTATTTGCCCATTACCATCTGTTAGGTTTTTCCTTTCATAGTTTTTTTTTTTTTTTTAATCATGTATAAAGGCGAAGTGGAATGCTTCTGAGTTACGACAAAGAAATCCTATAGTTATAGGGGGAGTGGTAAGGAGGGGAAAAACCTGTGTTGAACAAAGCATTTAACAGCTTGGTGTTTCACACATGGAGAAACAATCTTGAGGTCATCTAACACCTGTTTTTCCAGATTCTGATATATCTGGCTTGCATAAAACTCCTTTATTTTCCTTTTTGTGTGAAGGATTTTACTGCTAATTAGCTATGGGGAAACAGAATGTCAATAGCAGAAATAAGGTGGGAAATTAATAAAACTCATGATGTTTGATCCCCGATCTTTATCTTCTAAGTTCTTTATAGAATTTAATACTAATTCTAAACAGATTCACAATAGTGAATCTTCCAGAAAAAGGAGAGGGAGGAAAATTTAAGGACTGATAGTTTTTCTACTGAAATTGCTCACAGACCTTGGGGCTTCCCCACACTTGTTGGAAGAACATTAATAGAAAAAGTCAGACAACTTTATAACCATGCCATAAAATTGAAAGTCTACATTATTACTCTCTTGATTTAGGCTTTATCAGTGTGACTTCACTTAAAATTTATCTTCCACAGGGTGCCTGGCACATGGCATGACCTGTTAATCTGTTTGTAGAATGAATTGTTGGAAGCAAAATTCAGTTAATCGTTGGAAACAGCATGTCATTTAAGTCTAAGGATAACCAGAAAGCATATCAAAGATAATGTGAACAATTGGATTTTTCTTTAGTAAAATGAATTACTTGTCTTGCGTTACTGGGAGCATGATGACTCTCATTCAGATATCCCATATCCTCATGTAGTTTATGAGGATTTCTCAGTGTTTTGATTTTCTATATGGACATGTAGATTTTGAAATTTTCTTTGGTCCAGAATAGTTTTTAATAAAATTAAACAGCAATAGTTATATATAAGTAAAAAATGAAGATTTGGTTCTTCATTCACAAAGCATATTATTATTACTCTTGTGATAACTGGTTAAATAACTACTATAAGGCAGATCAGTATGCCAAGTATTAGGGAAGGGACTGTGTTTTCTAAGCATTTGCTGAACACTTAATACCAAAACCAATGCTAAATAATGTATGATTCCTATTGGGTTTGCTAACAGGAAAAACTCAGTCATCTCTTCATAATTGTATTTATTTTAACAATGTACAAATCTGAATCCAATCAGGAGATAAAACCACATAGGAATTTGAGCAGGAAGATTTTAATATAAAGAATTCTTAAATATAACATGGGGTTAGAGTAACAATGGGTTGGCTAGTAAGAAAGAAAGGGAACTCTAACAAATTTAGAAATGGACCATATAAGGAACAGTCAGCAGCCTAGGGCTGAGATAAAGTATCCACAAAAGAGTATCCCACTGCAGCTGGGCCTGAGATCCAGACTTTGTGGGAGAGAAAATAATCCTGGCTCACTGAAAGGGAGTCGTTGTGGTGGAACATGGAGGAAATCTGTCCTTCAGAACTTGCCAACAATCACTCTTTTGGTGATTATCTGGGGAAAGCTATTCTTAGGGAGCTGTGTCACCAGAGGCACTATACTGTGAAATCACCATAGGGTGTGCTGGGGAAGCTTCTGATTCCTGAACACTACTGATTACTGCCCTGTAGAAGTCTAGTGCTGGAGAAGCTACTTATTTTAAAACATAGGTTTTATTATTGAGGTATGGTGAGGCCAGCAGATCAGGAGATGATGGCCATTGGAAAAAAATAGTTTGTTATACTCAAACATTCAAGAGGAGGGGACATATCATGGTTGGGGGAACACCAGTGTCAGTTGAGAGGCAAAGGAAGTAAGAAGAAATGTGGCAAGAATCTTTATTGTTGTTTCCAAGGGAAAGAAAAGGCAAGCCAGAGTAAGCAGGCTTATGATTGGCTAGTTTGAATAATTCCAATAGCCTCTGGGATAGGGACTGTCCCTAGTAGTCTAGTACCTGGCCCAGGGGTGATTGGGGCAGGTGGATAGTGGTGCAAGAGTGTGAGGGCCTGGTAGAAGAAATCCTTAGGGATTTGGTCTCTGGATTGGTCACTATGCATATGAAAGAAGCTCTCCAAGATCGATTGTTTGCTTTCTATAGGAATTAGCTAACCCTGGAAGGGGCAATCTCTCCAGTGTCAGCGTGGCCCCAGTGTGTCAAAGCATCAGTATCAAAAATAAAAGGCATGGTTAATACACAACCCCCACTGTCGAAGGTGGGCACTTGGGAAGCTGCCTGCACTATTAGAATCAGATGCTGGTGAAGCTGCCCTCACTGTAGTAACCAGAGACTAGAGAAGCCATGCACTGTATAAGTTTTCTAAGACAGCACACTGGAAAATACCCCCCTGCAATATCTTTCCAACCCCTTTTACTGACAAAGCTTAATATCAGTCCAATTGGTAAAAGTAAAATCTTCTAAGGGCTCATCCGTATTTTTGCAGAACAGATAATGAAATGTGGATTTGAATCCAATATATATTTGAAATATATATATATAAAATATATATATTTGAAATATATATATAAAATATATATATTTGAAGCTAATATATATATAGAAGCTAATATATATATGTATATAGGCAGTTTATGTATAGACAATATACATCTATGTTCAATTATTGCTTTTGATATCTGAATGTCTCCATTCAAGTCAATTCAACACATTATTTTGAAATCTCATTCAGTGAATCAAAATGGAGTTGAGTGTTCTTTTGGATCTGTCCCAAACTGGACTGAGACAGTAGGTCCTTTACATCCCTGCATTGATCTGTCATTGGATATAGTTGTCCAAGAAGTGTCAAAACTGAGGCAGTGCTTGGCAAATAGTAGGTGCTTGAGAAATAGGCTTTAAATGTACGTTATTATTATTAAGATTATCATTTAAAATAATTCAATGGATTCTTGCTATGTCCTAAGGTGAAAATTTCCCTCAATCCCTTTGGAAAGCAGGGCTTCTAAATCTACAATGGGCAGAATGACAAACACAAATAGCACAAATTCCCAAGTGGGTCATGGAAGTAATGGTAAGTGGGGCTATTTCTGCTACTATCATTCAGATTGGATTCATCTATTCTTCCTATTGGGAGTAGAGTACCACATAAAGATCTTTAATTTAAAGTGTATACTTCTTTATTGAGTGCCCCATTTTCATAATGTGTCATCTTCAAACTACCACTTTAGCTATGACTTTAACAGGCTGTTCTGCTCTGTCAGGCCAGCAGCTTTGGGATGGTATGGTATGTGACAGCATCCTTCCCATGGTCCCACTCTGGAATCTTCTTTGCTCTAAAATGTGTTTCCTTCTCTGATGTCATATTCATGTGGGACCTCATGCAAGTAAATCTTATAGACGATAGACAAAAACATACCAGAGTAGTTGTTTCTTCTTTTCAGAGTGAGTTTCTGGTTGTCCCTATCAGGGTAGAGGATGTCCAGTGTGGTCAATTTGCCACTCACTGTCTTGTTAACCAATCCTTAAGGGACTGTACAAAATACAGAACTCAACATTAGTCTCTGTTTCTCGAAGATTGTATTCTGGGGCCCATGCACAAGTTTCATCTCCACCTCAAAGGTTATCCTCAGATGCCCATCGTGCCAGCATTAGAGTGGTCAATGGAAAGTCCTGATTAACTACAAATGGACAAGTCATTTCATCTGCTGAGTTGTTTAGTATCTTTACTCTGGTAATACTCTCTGGTGAATATGAGTGTGTGATACACAGAGCTTCATATTTCATTCCCACTTCTATATGTACATTCATACATCTCTATTTCAGAATTTATCTCTGACATTATTCTCCTACCAGGCCCGATCAGCCAGGCAAGTCATTGTCTCTGCCCATGATTTCATGTATCTCCTAATCTAAAACCACTTCTTGTTTCACACAAAGTGGATGACTAGGAGCACTGCAGAAAGATCTTTCCACTGGAGGATCCCCAAATGCCTTACATGGTTTAAATCCATTTGAATACACTAGTTCATAAGCACTCAGAAATAAAACTACTTAAACTTCAGACTGGATCCCTTGGAGATCTTTCTCTTGCTGTGAGCCTCATGAGTTTGGCATTTGAGCTTTATTTGGAATAGTCCCCCAGTGGATTCTGCTTTCAGTCAAGAAAGTAGGCAAACAATTTAAATCAGTCTCAATTCTATATGTTAGCACTCTGAATCACAACTCATAAGGATGCCCATTATCAATAAATCTAGTCCAACTTAAAATTAGAATCTTCTGTATTTATTCCTGCTCCCTTAGGAACAAGTTCATCCCACTTCCCTCCAGCATTTGTTAGTAGAGTACAAACTTGAGACTGGATATTTGTAGAAGTAAGCATAAAGATATGGCTCATGATATGGCAGCTTGCAATTCCAGAATTGCCGTAGCATAGTAGTTCTTTTTTTTTTTTTTTAAAGATTTTTTATTTATTTGACAGAGAGAAACACAGCGAGAGAGGGAACACAAGCAGAGGGAATGGTAGAGGGAGAAGCAGGCTTCCTGCCGGTCTTGCCAAGCAGAGAGCCCGATGCGGGGCTCGATCCCAGGACTCTGGGATCATGACCTGGGCCGAAGGCAGACGCTTAACAACTGAGCCACCCAGGTGCCCATAGCATAGTAGTTCTTAATCGAGGATAAGTTTGCCACTACTTTTTTCCTCCAGGATTGACAATGTCTGGAGACATTTTTGGTGCTAGTAGTATGAAAACATAGCTAGTATGGAATACTACTAATAGCTACTAATAGTACTACTACTTAGTATTACTATACTATTAGTATAGTACTAATAGTACTACTAATAGCTAGTAGAGGTGCTAGTAGTATCAACTGACTAGAGGTCAGGGATGCCGCTAAACATCCTACAATGCACACAGCAGCTTCTACACAAACCTGCACAATTATCTGCCTCAAATGTCAACAGTGCTAAGGCTGAGAAACCTGCTAGACTCGGAGAAGTGGCCATGCTGGAGTAGAGGAAACCCACTGTGGAGGAGACAGATGATGCACTTTTGCCAAAAGATGGGTTCATTGAGGGCTGTAAGCTAGAGATGAAAGAAAGAAAAGCCATTACAGAACTAGGCTCACTTATGGCAAAAAGGGGATAATAGAACCCACCTAGTGGTTATTACCCAGTCCCTAAATTAGGGACTAAATTCTAAATTAGAATTATTATTCTAAATAATTAGAATAGACTAGAAATACTTAGTAGTTGGTACAACCCTACATTGGGTCCTTCATTTGTGGGTTAAGAGTTATCATTGTTCTGTATTTCCACAGCCCTTTACAAATCACTTTGCTCTGTGAAATCTAGATAATTAATAGGGAACAAAAATGGTCCTAGTCAGAAAAGAACCAATATTCAGCAACCATTATAGGGATATAAGTCAAATTTTCCACTAAAAATTTCAGAAAGATTCCCTTGAATTAACAGATATCATCAATGGTGATGTAGCTTCACCTTATTTTCTTTTTCATAATGATTTGGGTCTCTCATTTAGATGGATCCAGAAAAACAACAGTTTATTTTGTTTTAGGCACAAATATGTCAAAATAACACAACAGAAAAATAACAGAAATGACAACAACAAAAATGAACTTCGGCTCTGCTTATCTGTCTACATACCAAACATTCAATAATATTATTTTGCTTTCTCTCTTTAGGTACGGACTGAAAACACAAACCTATATTCCCAACCCAAATCACTTAGCTGCTATCAAGAGAGTTAAGGGTTCAGAATTTTACCTAAAAATGGTTTAAAGTTTTGTTTTATAAATAAAGAAATTGAGTCTCAGGAAACTGAAATTACTCCCCCAAGGTCAAATGTTTTACTTGGCTATAACCTAGATTTCTGTCTTCCGATTTAATGCTATTTCCATGAAATAACAAAATGATAAGTCCAGGGATAGTCAAAATAATTTGATTAATTAGAAGTCATGCTATGTAATTCTAATTTGAGTGGACTTTATTTACTTGGGTCTAAACATATTTCTAGCCCCAAATTAAGACATTGTATTAAATATATGCTATATGCTTCATTAGACTAACCGATTTATTAGACATCTCTAAGACTCCTTTTGTTTCAAGCATAATTTTCAACTTTCAGCAGAAGACCTTGTGAATCTAAGGATTGGTATCTAGGCTTTATTTCCATTATCACTGATAACGTACATTATCTTGATAAATTGCCTTGTTCTTTCTGCTTCTGTTTCCATACTAATAACTCTGCTTTTTCCTCCACCTAATCACAGTGGGATGAAGATGGATAAAAACACAAAAGAGTTATTGATGTGAAGACAAAGTGGTAAGAGATAAAGGTTTTAAACAGAATTTTCCTGATGTATAATTTAAGAGTAATAGCATTGGGCTATGTAGTGGCTAAGTACAGTTGAGCCAGATATTTGGTGGAAAAGAGGTAAAGTAAGAATAAAGAATAAGAGAGTGTGTTGTAGAGTTTTTAAGTGTTAAGGGCTTATGTTATAATTCTTTTTTTTCTATTTATCAAGTAAAGAGAATTACTTTCTTGTGCAGCCATTTATCGTAAGGTCTTCAAATTCTCATCCAAATTAGGAAAGACAAAGGATTATTCTCTGAGTCTCACCATACAAAGAAAAACAAGATGTGAATGCTAAAAAATATAATTTCATAGATATACTGTCCAAAAGCAACTTCATATTATAAATTTGAATCCCAAGATATAAATAAAACAAATATTATCATTTTTATCATAAACTATTTCCTTATACCATCCAAAATGTTGCAGAATAGGACTTAAAATAGGATGAAGAGTCTCCGCACAGCCTAGTATTTAACTTATTATAAGGCTGTATGTCAAAAGCTTTCTCTGTTCTGGGTAGTGTAGTTCTCACTTATATTTTATATCTTATACTATATTAGTTCTAAATTTCTTCCTGTTTACTGTTTCATTTTCTTTTGATAAATTATCATTTTCTGAACCAAAAATATATGCATCTATTCAAAAATGTTTACTGAACACGTTTAAGCCACAAAACTATCTCCTAAGGATCAGAAGAGAATGGTCCCCAACCTTGAGTATCTTACCATATAAAATAGCAAAAGTAAAGTAAATATATAACTTGGTTCAGCAGCTCAATCCATGCAATCAGGTGGTTGAATGGGAATTCAAAACTATTTATTATATTTTGAATTTTCAAATAACCAATTATCTAAAGAAAATATTTCACTCAAATTATTTAAAAAGCAGAATGACAAAGTATCACTTAAGGGAATTCTGTATTTTATTTTTCCCATATAGTATAAATCCTGAATATCCAGTTTTTATTTTTTTTTAAAGATTTTATTTATTTATTTGACAGAGAGATAGAGAGCACAAGTAGGCAGAGCGGCAGGCAGAGGGAGAAGGAGAAGCAAGCTCTCCGCAGAGCAGAAAGCTGGATGAGAAAACTCAATCCCAGGACTTTGGGATCATCACCTGAGCCAAAGGCAGCCGCTTACTCGACTGAGCCACCCTAGGCACCCTATATCCAGTTTTTAAATCATTAATACCATTCCTCAAATAAATTAAATTGGAAACTCTTCTTTCAAATTTGTATTGAAAAATTTATTATTTTAAAAATCACTTATGTAATGTATTTATCCTATTGTGACTGATTAAATTTTATTATGGTAGAAGAAAATACTTTATGAGACTTAAAATCTTTTCAAAGTTATTGAAACATTTTATGGTGCAGTTAAAACAACATTTATTCTACAACATAGAGGTATGGTCAAAGGGATTGATAGTACTATTAAAATATTTTAGTTAGGTAGGTAGTTATTGAACAAACATTTACCTAGAGATGGATGCTAAATTCTCTAAATATGATTTTGGGTTATTCGGTTTCTACTTTTAGCTCTGTCAAATTTTGCTTTATCTTTGTAAAGCATGAACCCTTCTATCATTTTACATTCATTCTCTCTGTTCTTTATATTTCAAGTATATCTTTTGTAGACAGAATGTAGTAGAGTCTTGTTTTTTGTTTCTTTTTGAATATTAGGTATCACTTCCTAATCTGACCTAACAAACATTACAATTTGTCTAACGTACTTGTACCTGAAGTTCAAAAAATAGAATGTAAAGAGACGGGGAAAGAAAAATATTTGAAAATAAATAATATTGTCTCACAGATCACAGTCTCTCAGCTCATTTCATTTTCAAACTCCCCCCTCCCCCCTTCATATTAGACAGTTGCTACTGATTTTCTCCTCAGGTTAATTGCCCTTCCCTTCTGTTCTTTCCATTATAATACTAAGACCACACAATGGATTTTTAGATTTCAGATACTGTGATTTTTAGTCTAGAACTTACAACGTTAATCTTTTTATTTTTATTTATTTATTTATTTTTAATTTTTATTAACATATAATGTATTATTTGCCCCAGGGCACATGTCTGTGAATCATCA
>JAQQSY010002654.1:0-13533 GCA_028646535.1 Procyon lotor
GTGAGCCTGGTGGTGGGTATTGAGGAGGGCACGTATTGCATGGAGAACTGGGTGTGGTGCAAAACAATAAATCTTGTAACACTGAAAAAAATAAATAAATAAAATTATATAAAAAATAAAGTCAAATCAAAAAAAAAAAGGATTTCCTTGCCCTCAGAAAAATTAGATAAACCTGGCCCAAGCTTCCTAATTGTACCATCTTGGATGATCTTATGTCTTCACCATGAGAGTTGCAGCATCCAACCCTATTTCCTTATACAGCTTTGTCTCAAATAGCTGTCTCCTGCCTCTGTTTAGCCAGTTCTAACCCTAGGCCAACCTAGAAGCAAAACCAACACACTCTCTTTTTTTCCCAAGGGGAAATTCAGTCACTCTGAGAATATCATGATTATGGTTGTTGGGTTGATGACTAGAGGGACTCTGGGGTGGAGGCACTTGTCACAGTGTAGGACGGGGCCCAACCCCACCTCCTCCTCTTTCTCACAGAGCCAACCCACTCGAAGCCCCAGCTCTGGCCATCACCATACACCCTGGCACTGAGCTTTTGGGAAGTCCAGTCCAGCCCTGTCTGTTCCTGCCTGCTCCTCTCCTGGAGGCCAGTCATTCTTAGTTCCCCCAACCCAAAATTCTAGTGAATGAAATGTATACACATAAATGAATAACTGGGGGCACCTGGGTGGCTCAGTGGATTAAAGCCTCTGCCTTCAGCTCAGGTCATGATATCAGGGTCCTGAGATCGAGCCCCACATCGGGCTTTCTGCTCGGTGGGGAGCCTGCTTCCCCCTCCCTCTCTCTGCCTACTTGTGATCTCTCTCTCTATTCAAATAAATAAATAAAATCTTTTAAAAAAAATAAATGAATAACTGAGTGAGTATTTGGCACATAGCTGGCACTTAATAAATATTGGTGGAATATGTAAGGGAATGAATGAATGAATGAATGAATGAATAGAACCTAGTCGCAAATATCCCTAAATCAAGCTTCATTCCAGATTGAAGTGGAATCCAGTGTTCTTGCAAAACACACCAACAAGGACAAGTCAGCACAAGGCATCTGGATCCCATAAAACTTTGTGATCAGAGGAAATAAAGGCCTATATGGCAAAGAGGTTATCTGCAGGCTAGAATGTTTTCTAAACAGAAGAATGCAGACATTGTGCCTAAGGAGGAAAAGCAATGCCAGAGCCAAGAGCCAGTGAAGATTCCTTGGTGAAGAAGGACTGGATAGCTGTGCCTGTGACAAAGGGGGAAACGGTGAGAACACTGGATCCCTGTCACCAGAGCAGGCGCACTTCCACTTCAGCAGGCCCCACTGTGCCTTGCAGTCCTGGAGCAAGGCACAGAAAAGTGGCAAAAGCTGTGAATTCTCATAGTCAGGGAGCAGGCAGGGCCCCAACTCCAGAAAGGGC
Organism: Procyon lotor; assembly: GCA_028646535.1. Lineage (NCBI taxonomy): Eukaryota > Metazoa > Chordata > Mammalia > Carnivora > Procyonidae > Procyon > Procyon lotor. Next base: position 1,409 of record JAQQSY010002654.1, read on the forward strand.
CTGCTTGCTTGTCTTTTGGTGAACAGAAAACCCCTCCTCTCCCAGGGCTCAAGCTGAGCAGGAGCAAACTGTTCTCACACTCTCATAGGAGGCCTCAAAGCCATCATCTCCAGCTCTTACCCTAGAAAGAAATGCCAGAAACACAGCATATCATAAAAGACAGAATTGCCAGGAAGAATCACATTTTATCCACCCCTTCTTAAGTGAGCTTTCAAATATTGTTCTTTCCCCCTCTCCTGAGGGTAGGATGAATCACATCCTCAGGAAACACAACCAGCTGAGAAAATCAGTGCTTTGCAATGTCTTCAGAAATGAAGCTGGTTTGGTTGACTCATCCAGACTGATGCAACTATAACCAAACACTTGAAGCCCTGAGACAGGTATGTTCTGTTACCGATTCAGGATGGGTTACATTGGTGGCCAAGGGTTGTCCAGGCAAAAGGCAGGCTGGCTTAACTTAGAGCCCTTAACCAGTGAGGTTACTCATTTACCTGAATAAACGAAGAAAGCCAAAGCAGTCTGGGAACCCAGCTTTAGGAATAACACGATTAGGGCTACATTAGAGTATCTTTTATCAATGTACCAAAATAGTAAAGAGGTTTAGACTCTGAGTCCTGAGATAACTTTGAAAGAAAGAACAATAAAATCCTTTTATGTTCACACAATTTGCCCCTGTGTTCCAGCCTTGATATAATAATTAGGCATTACTGGGGGAGGTGAGTCAAGTTGGCCACAGTTCAGGAGACCAGGTGAGACCTGTCAATGATATGCAAATAAATAATAGGAGGCATTTTCATTTATCTTCCGAAATTGGAAGGAACCTAGAAATGATGAGCAGAGAAGTACAGTCACAGTGTGTGACCTGAGACAGAGGACTTAAACCCAGCTACCCCCCACCCCTCTTTTGTTTGTCAAAGAGCTCTGATGGCCAACCTGCATGAAGGAGGTCTCAGGTATCAGAACACAGGGGAGTCCTCCCTGGTGTCCCTTAGCTGATGAAAGGAATCCCAGGTGTTGGTCCTTACTGGGCACACAAAACACTCACACTAAGTTACAAGAGAAAATTCCACTTCTTTCTCTAAACTAAAACAATACAGCTCTCCAGACCGCAATCCCTCAAATGATATTCCAACCATGTCCTTTTAGCCCAGTTCTCCTAGTCCAGCTGTGGCTAGGAATTCAAAGTAAACAGTGCTGATTGAGAGCTGCAAAGCTTTGCACAGAAAAAAAAAAAAAAGAAAAAAGAAAAGAAAAGAAAGTAAGCCAGTTATTACTGTTAAGGGAAAAACTACACACATCTTTGATTCAAACCAGAAGAAAGGTGGGGCTAAAAGCGAAGTGGTATAAAATGTGAAAACTTCTGCTAAAGTGTGGGTAGATTTGTCTTAATAAGTTTAATGCCTGATAAGCCTGTGCAAAGTCCAGGGTGGATGACTACCCCAGCTCTAGCCAGGCCAGCTTCCATTCTGACTTGGGAAAATCTGTGATCTGGGTGAACCCCACCCTTTAGAGACAACTCCTAACATTCCTCCTGTCTTCTGGCCTTTCTCCATTCGAACCACCCACTGTAAAGCTCCTTTATCCACCTGTTCTCTCTTAAGTGAGACGCTCCCTTACAAAGGGAAACACCAGCCTACTCAAGCCCTTTGTGTGTTCTCTGAGAATGTACCTCAGAGCTTGACTGACCTCTGGCATTTCTGAGAGAGCAAGGAGCAGCACTTGGAAAGCTAGCCAGTGCTCCCTTCTCCTTTGAAGGGGCACAGGCTGGCACAGACATATGTCTTATGGCCCTATCTTTGCTCTCCTCCCCAACTCTAACTCATAACCCCCCATGGGAACTACCCTAAGTGGTGTCCCAGATCATCTGGAGCTTTGTAACTTCCAAAGAGCCTCAGGTGACAATTTCCTAACTGAAATGCTAATTAAAAGTGGTTAAGAAGAAAGCCTTGGAGTGCTTGGGTGGCTCAGCTTGTTAAGCATCTGACTCTTCATTTTGGCTCAGGTTGTGATCTGGGGTCCTGAGATAAAACCCTGCATCAGGCTCCATGCTCAGTTTGGAGTCTGCTTTGGATTCTCTATCTCCCTCTGCCCCTCCTCCTCTTTTTAAAAATAAATAAATAAGTCTTTAAAAAAAGAAAGAGAAGAAAGCCCTAACCTGGGCTCTTCTCTCTTGGTCATTGTCTTTTATGTAATTTATGATTTTAAAACAATACCTGTTTCTCATGGAAAGTATAAGAGCCTGCTCCTTTTTTTTTTTTTTTGGCCAATTATTGAATAGAAATTTTGGACTTTTCTACATAATGGATCATCCTTATTTTCCTATGCCATTTAAAACTTTTTTGAAACCCTGTAATGACTGTGTGGTACTCCCTTTCGCAGAGTACCTTTGTTTTTCTTTCAGCTTTACTGAGGTCTAAGCGACAAAATTGTAAGGTCTCCATTTTTATTCTCCCACACATATTTTATGTTTTTGATGTCACGATTTATATCTTTTTACATTGTTTATCCATGAACAAATTATCATAATTATAGTTATTTTTATACTTTTGTCTTTTAATCCTCATACTAGAGTTATAAGCAATTTACCCACCACTATTACGGCATTTGAAAATTCTGAATTTAACTATATATTTACTTTTACCAATGAGTTTTATATTTCACATGTTTTTTACTAATTAGTATCCTTTCATTTCAGCTCAAAGAACTGAACATTTTAAGGCTTTCCTTGTTTTGATTCTACTAGTGTAAGAGTTCATCTATGACTCAATTGATTTATATTGACTTATTCATTGAATATTCATTGTCATTCAATGACAATATTCATTGAATATTGCAATATTCATTTATAATGAATATTATATATAAATATTTGACACAGCTATTATGGTACCAATAAAGTTCTTTTATTCTAGACTCAACTACCCTCAAATCTAAGTATGTCAAACATGTATTTAAGAATATTAAATTATTGTATTATTAAAAAACACAAAATAATGATGATGATGATGATGATGATAACAACAGCAACGTTAATAATAAGACTTTCTTGAAAAGCCAGCCTAGTGGTGATAAACTCTTTCAGTTTTGTTTGTCTGGAAAATTTATTTCTTCTTCAGTTATAAATGACAGCTTTGCCAGAGAGAGTATTTTTGGTTGGCAGGTTTTGTTTTTTCTTTCTTTCAGCACATTGAATTCCACTTCCCTGGCCTGCAAAGTTTCCACTGAAAATTCTGATGACAGTCCTGTGGGGGGCTCCTTTGTACATAACAAGCTGTTTTTTTCTTATTGTTTTTAAAATTCTCTCCTTGTCTTTCACTTTTAACAACTTAAATTATAATGTATCTCTCTGTGGTTCCTCTTATTTGGAACTCTCTGGGATTCTTGGGGGTTGTTTATTTCCTTCCCCAGGTTATGGAAGTTTTCAGCCATTATTTCTCTGAATAAGCTTTCTGTCCCTTTCTCTCTCCTCCATCTGGGACCCCTATAATAATAAATTGATCTGCTTACTAATGTCCCATAAGTCTCTTAAGCTATCTTCACATTTTTTCATTAGTTTTTCTTTTGCTCTTCTGATTGGATGAATTCTATTGCCTGTCTTCAAGTCCCACTTACTTCCACTTGATCTAGCCTGCTGTTGAAACCCTATGTTAAATTTTTCAGTTCAACTATTATATGCTTCCACTCTGTGATTTCTATTTGGTACTTTTTTATATTTTCCACCTCTTTGTTGAAATTCTCACTTTGTACATGCACTGCTTTCCTGACCCTAGTGAGCATCTCTATGACTATTATTTTCAGCTCTCTATCAAGTAAATAATTTTTTTCTGTTTAATGAAGATCTGCTTCTGGAGATTTATCTTATTCTTTTGTTTGGAACATATTCCTCTGTTTCTTCATTTTCTTTAACTCTCTGTTGGCTTCTGTGCATGAGCTCAAATAGCCACCTTTTCCAATCTACAGAGTGCTCTTGTGTAGGAGATAACTTCATCAATCAGTCCCACCTCAGCTCCTAATTGTCTCTCAAACCTCAGTGACTGTCCAAACCACCTTTTTTATTCTTAACAACTCCCAGTAGTTGAAGGTATGCCAAGACCTATCAGTGCCCCAAAGGGGAGAATTGCATTTAGCACCTAGATGCAGGCTGATTGGAAGCTGGACATCAGCTGGGATAGTATGTAGCTAAGCCTCTTTCAGGGAGAAACTGGAGGGTGGGTACTTTTGCCTGCTTCCTCTGTGCCAGCCTAGTTTATAGCCATGGGGTGGGGGTGGGATTGTTCTTCTGCCCATTAAGAGCTGCTTCTTTGTTTGCTACTGCCTCACAGGAGTTGTGAATGCAAGCCCCATTAGCTACTGGGGACAGGCAACCCAGGAGACGCAGCCCTCAAAGAACAATTACAAAAACTGGGGTGCCACAAAAACAGACACATAGACCAGTGGAACAGAATAGAGAGCCCAGATATGGACCCGCAACTCTATGGTCAAATAATCTTTGACAAAGCAGGAAAAAATATCCAGTGGAAAAAAGAAAGTCTCTTCGATAAATGGTGCTGGGAAAATTGGACAACTATATGTAGAAGAATGAAAGTTGACCATTCTCTTATACCATACACAAAGATAAACTCGAAATGGATAAAAGACCTCAATGTGAGGCAGGAATCTATCAAAATCCTAGAGGAGAACATAGGCAGTAACCTCTTTGACATCACCCACAGCAACTTCTTTCAGGACATGTCTCCAAAGACAAAGGAAACAAAAGCAAAATTGAACTTTTGGGACTTCATCAAGATAAAAAGCTTCTGCACAGCAAAGGAAACAGTCAACAAAACAAACAGGCAACCCACAGAATGGGAGAAGATATTTGCAAATGACACTACAGACCAAGGTCTGATATCTAAGATCTATAAAGAACTCCTCAAACTCAACACTTACAAAACCGATAATTACATCAAAAGATGGGCAGAAGACATGAACAGACACTGCTCATCTGTTACTTTTTGACTCTTCTATTAAATTCATTTTGTTCTTATTTCTATACATTATATTTTTCAGTTCTAAAATCCCCATTTGACTCTTTTTTGTTGGTTCCATTCATCTGTTTCAATTCTCTGTCCTCTATCCATCTAACTCATCTGTATTTTTCCTCTATTTCTTTAACACACTGATTATGGTTGTTTTGAAAGTCCTTGTCTCTTAACTCCAAATTTTGGATCATCAGTGAGTCTGGTATCATTAGTTTTCTGTACAGCATAACAAATTGCCACAACTTTAGCAGCTTAAAAAAACACATACACATTTATTATTTCACAGTTTCTGTGATTCAAGAGTCTTGGCATAGCTTATCTGGGTTTTCTGCTTACACTAGAGTGTATAAGAATTTCAAGATATTGGCCAGGTTTCATTCTAATCTGGAGACTCGACTGAAAGAAAATCAGCTACCAGGCTCACTCAGATTCTGGGCAGAATTTATTTCCTTGCAGTTGTAGAACAGATGTCTTCATTTCCTTCCTGTTTCTTGGCCAGAAGTTACCCTCAGCTCCTGGAATCTGTCCAAACATGACCATTTACTTCATCTAGCCATCAAGGAGAATCACTAGCATGAGTTTCTGGGTGAACTCTTCTTATATAATATAATGTTATTGCAGGAATGACAGTCCATCACCTTTGCTGTATCCCATAAGTTATATTAAATCACAGGTTCTGCACACTCTCAAGAGGAACTCAGGAGCCTGAACATGAGGAATTACTGATCATCGGGGATCACTTTATAGTCTGTCCCACCACACTGCTTTTATCATATGGTTTTTTTTCCCATTCTTCCTAAGTTTTATTTTATGGCATGTGAGTTTTATTGTATGTAAGATACTAGGTTAAATGGGTTGATTATAAAGGCTCTAAGTGATGTCATCTTCAACCAGAAAATGTTCTTCCTTTCTCCAGATAACAAATAGAGTAAGTGTCTTATTACTCACTCTCCCAAAGTATTTTGCTTGTTCAGGGCTCTGTTTCAGTGTTAGTAATGATTCCACCTACATCCAGCTTTCCTGTTCCTCAGATAGAGCCCTCCAGTCTTTTTCTTGAGATTGGGATGGGTCTCAACAATCACAGCCCTTAAGGAACAGGGTATTCCAGCTCTGCTCTTTAGAGTACAAATCTCTGCTCTCTAGGCCTCTGACTCAGATAATTCATGGAACACTTTCACTCAATATACCCTTTAAACCACTACTTCAGACTTATACCCTAATGTGGTATATATATGCGGAGTGAAATAAGTCAAGCAGAGAGAGCCAACTACCTTATGGTCTCACTTACGTGCTGAGCATAAAGAAAAACATGGAGGACATTGTGAGAAGGAAGGGAAAGGTGAATGGGGGGAAACCAGAGATGGAGATGAACCATGAGAGACTGTGGACTCTGAGCAACAAACTGAGGGTTTAGGAGGGGTGGGGGTGGGGGGCTGGGCGAGCCTGGTGGTGGGTATTGAGGAGGGCACGTACTGCATGGAGCACTGGGTGTGGTGCATGAACAATAAATCTTGTAACACTGAAAAACTAAAATAAACATTTTTGGGGAAAAAAAAGACTTATACCCTATTGTGGTTTTTTTATTACCTTATTTATTTTATTTCCATCTATTGTAATATTAAGACAGTATTATTGCATGCATTCCAATTAGAGATGGTTGTACTTTCTGGGTGAGTCCAACAAGTTATCATTATAAAGTGACCCGTATTTCTCCAGTAGTAATTTCTGCCTTAAATGCCATTTTGTTCAACAGTAAGAAGTATTCTTTAGTTGGTATTTATCTGCATGTTATGTCTTTTATCATCTTTTCACTTTCAATCTTTGTGTTCTGTTTATACATATATCTGTTGTAAACACCACTTAATTTTTGATCTACTGTAGTTAATCCATGAATTTTCTCTGTATCTGAATAATATGTGGAACATAGAACACTTTAATTCTACGCAATCCTCTCAATTTATTTCTTATATTTTCAGAATTTTGATTAAGTATGTTTTTAAATCTCACAAAGTACTTTTTATTCAATCCTGTCTGTTCTTAATTTGATTTACCCACCCTTTTTTTTTGGCTTGAAACAACTGAAATTTATTCTCTTAATAGTTCTGGAGGCCATAAGTCCAACATGTGTCTTCCAGGACTAACATCAAGGTGTCAGCAGGGCTGGTTCATTCTGGAGGTTCTAAGGGTGATTGTTTCCTTGGCTTCTCCATCTTCTAGAGGATGTCCTCATTCTATGGCCTATGGCCCTTTCCTCCCACTACTTTACGCTTTCACATCCTGTTTTCCCTCTTCTGTCATCAAATCTTGTCTGCCTCTTACGAGGACACTTGTGATTGTATTATCCGGGATAATCTCCACCATCTAGAGATTCTTAACTTAATCCTATCTGCAAAGTTTTTCCTGCCACATTCACAGGTTCCAGGGATTCGGACCTACATTCCCCCATTTTTGCCCATAGTTCAAAAGCATCTCTAGAAGGCCCTTAAGAATGATGCCCTACTGTGAGTGGTGGCTTGGATGAAGCTGAATTCCTCAAAGAGAATATGAGTTCCCTGACGTACAATGTTAAAGTATTCAGTGAAGAGCCCAGCAATGCCATACTGGCTAATATCTTCCTTTTTCTCTGGCAGCTGGCACACTGCATCCTCCATATACAGGGAGGACATGTGGCTGGGCCAGATACTTGTCCCATAGGGCTAGGCACTCCAGACTCAGCATCCTTTGATTAAGGTAGCTTCTAAGCTCTCAGATTTATTCACTTTTGTCACATTTTTAATTGCTTCTCCATCACAGACTTTTATCACAGGAAAACGTCATTTTTTCAACTAAAATGTATCCTTTAGAATTTTCTTTTATTCTTTCTTTGTAAAAAATTTTTTAAACTTTTATTTTATTTTTTCAGTGTTCCAAGATTCATTGTTCATGCATCACACCCAGTGCTCCACGCAATATGTGTCCTCCTCAATACCCACCACCAGGCGCATCCAACCCCCTACCCCCTTCCCCTCCAAAATCCTCAGTTTGTTTCTCATTTTTATTCTTTTTTGAGATTAACTGATGTTTATGTCTCTGGAAATTTTTCTTTTTGAAAAAAAAAAATCTGAAAAGGCTATATTTATATTTAATCTTAAAATATATTTTTGATAGATATGGATTTCTAGGTTGCATTTACTTTTTTTTTTTTATATATGTTGAAGAAGTTACTCCACTGGATTATGGCTTCTATTATTGCTGATGAAAATCACCTGTCAATGTAACAAGTAATAGTTACTCTGTCTAAGGTAAGGACCTTTTTTTTCCCTCTAGCTGTTTCCAGCTTGTCTCTTCCTTTGTGTTTTATGCAGAAGATCACCATTCTTATTTATTATATGAAATAGTATTACTTTGAGCATTTCTGGAAAAAAATAAGATACATTATTTATATGGCAAGAAGATCCATTTTCAAATTCATGTAACTTCTTATAATTTCCTTCTCTCTTCTCTCTGTCCTTCCTTTGAAAACCAGATATTAACCAGACACCTAATTAATCAGATATCACCTTTCCTGAATTGACATTCTATGTCTCATGCATTTTGCTCATACTTTCCACTTGGATTTACATTTCAAATATTTCTTCACATTATCTTAATCATATTTCTAATATCCAAAATTTTGCTATTTCTCCTTTTCCCTTTATGTAGCATCACATTATTGTTTTATGGATAGAGTGAACTCTTGGATCCATCCCAAAACACTAATTACAGTTTATGTATTTGTCACCATTTATTGACTTATTCCCAAATAATAGCTCTGATGTGACCTTATTTTTTTCGTTTTCAGTCATAATGCAGATTTTCAGGCAGATGCTCACCCCAAATTGCCCATTCATAATTTATATGTATGTTTACACACACACATATATGGGTGCAGGTTTATCCTCAGTTTTTTATTTACATTGTTTGAATATATATATAGAAAAAATATGTATGTTGGAATGCATGGTACTGATGTTTACTTCCCACATTCTCTCTTAAAAGAAGTCACTTGGGGCGCCTGGGTGGTTCAGTCAGTTAAGCATCTGCCTTTGGCTCAGCTCATGACCCCAGAATGCTGGGATCAAGCCCTGAGTCCAGCTCCCTGCTCAGTAGGAGGCCTGCTTCTCCCTCTCTCTCTGCTTGCTGCTCCCCTTTGCTTGTACTCTCTCTCTCTCTCATTGTCTTTTTTTCTCTCTCTCTCAAATAAGTAAATAAAATATTTTTTATTAAAAACAAATAAATAAATAAGTCACTTGAACAAAAAGAAGGAATAATTGAAAAATTTTACCTATGACTTCCAGGGATATTTGTGCCAACTCAGAAGATTAGTAACACAAAATTATAGGATGAGAGCTATATGGACTATATAGCAACAAGTTCACACTATAGAAGAACGAGAGTTTCAGAGATAAACTATAGATAAAGTACAGCTTCATCTACTATTGCTATAAAATAACAGATGAGGTCTAAAGTTGAACAAACTTGGGTGTCTGGGGGCTCAACTGGTTGAGCGACTGCCTCCAGCTTAGGTCATAATCCTGGAGTCCCGGGATCAAGTCCTGCATCTGGCTACCTGCTCAGCAGGTGGTCTGTTTCTCCCTCTGACCTTCCCCCTCTCATATTCACTTGCTCTCATTCCCTCTCTCTCAAATAAATAAATAAAATATTTTTTAAAAAAGATTAAAAAAATAAAGTTGACAAACCATAGTGGCATAATACTTTTAATAATAGTCGCTCAATATTTTATTTTACTTTGTGGCATTTTTTTCTAGGAAAAAAATTCTTTTTCTTTGACCACTCCCTGTTTATTCCATGTGTTTCTTCTGGTTATCTTACATTATCTTACATTATCTTACATTCTTCTGGTTATCTTCCATTGCATGGAAACTAAGCCAATCACTTTCATATTGTAAACATGGGAAGTGAGTTAGATTGTCTTTGTCAATTACTTGCTAAAGCAAGACAAAACAACAATTAACTACTACTACAAAAACAAAATCTTAGGTGGGATAAAAACCATATGAATGAACCAGGAAACAGGTAACATGCATGAAAACATGTTAACTCTTAATAAGTTCTCACCAATACTAACAATGTGCCCTCCCCATATATTTATCGTATCCAAGAGTGGCAGGTTTTTTGAGGAGTCTTGTATGTTCCAGGGGAAGTAGGCTGATGTTACATGTCAAATTTCTTTGGCTGACTTAAATCACCAGCAGTGACACTGATCACCTGTCAACAGAGCTCTTTTATCTGCCAAATCTCTAGACTGCTTCTTTCATGGATGGTAGTCTGAACATGCAGTTCTTTGCCTCACCCTCTGTGATGTTCCAGAAAGCTCATGATATGCCTACAGGCTGCCAGCACAATTAGATCTTAATGTTCCAAGATAAACATCATTTGTTTGGTACTTCAGGATATATCACCTTTCTTGGAGAATTCAGTGTGCTGTTTGACTAAGAGGTAATGAGGCCAGCAAACACACATACACACACACACAGTCTCAATCAGTTATGGCCGTGTTTGGAGCAGTAATGAGGTGTTTCTCCCTCTCCCTGTCTGAGTGGCATCAGTAGAAGCTTCATGGGAGGCCTGAAATCCTACCCTTACTCCATAATGATGAAGAGCTCCTCTACCTTCCACGTCCATAAGACAAGGTAGAGAACCAGGACTTCCACCTGCATCAGACAGAAAGGAGGCTGTGCCAATGGGGTGGTATCAGAAGTCTTGATAAAACAAAATATTTAATTAAGATCTAGAACTGCATGACATATTACCCAAAATGTCCTGATTTCAATCTAAAAAAGCTCATAATATTAAATTCATTAAACTCATTATTAAATTATTAAACTCATAATATTAAATAAACAGGAAGATCTCAACTTGAATGAGGAAAGAGAATCCATGAATGCCAACACAGAGAATGTTTAAATTACCTGACAAGGATTTTAAAGTAGCCATCATAAAAATGCTTCAATGGGCAATAATTAATACACTTGAAACAAATTTTTTTAAGGGAAGTAAGACTATAAACAAATGAAAAGCCTCAGCAAAGAAATAAAAGATATAAAGAAGAATCAAATGGAAATTTTAGAACCCGAAAATTCAATAACCAAAATAAATAACTCAATAGATAGGTTGAATAAGCAGAGTGGAGGGGAAAAATTAAAGAATCAGTAAATTTAAAGATCAGGCAGAATCACTACTCAGACTGAATAATAGAAAATACAAGGAAAAGTAAATGAACCAAGCCTCCATGACCTGTGGGATTATAACAAAATATGTAACATTAACAGCATTGAAGTCCCAGGAAAAAGAGGGGGAGAAGTGTAGAATATAAAATAATTCAAAGAAATAAGGGCCAAAGCCTCCCAGTTGGAAAAAAAAAGAGAGAGAGAGAGAAATTTATAGATGCAAGATGACTAAAGTAAAAATAAGCGCCCCCCCAAAAAAGTATGCACCCAAGACATATCAAATTTACTTTTCTGAAAATAAAGATGATAAAGACAAAGAAAAAAGTCTTTAGAATTACCAAAAGGGGAAACCTTCACAACACCTAGAAAAAAAAAAAAGAAGAAGAAAAAGAAAAAAAAAAAAAAAAAACCCACAACACAAAGGGGGGAAAAAAACCAATCCAAAAGATAGGAGATTTCTCATAAGAAACTATAAGGGCCAGGAAAAAGTGGCATAACATTTTTGAAGTACTAAGAAAATATTAAGTGTAATCCAGATATCTATGTCTGGGAAACTATGTTTCAAGACTAAAGAGCAAATAAACACATTCTCAGTTGAAAGAAAACTGAGGAGGGAGTAAGTCCTAAGTAGACCAACCTAAAAGAATGGCTAAAGGAAATTCTTCACACAGAAAGGAAGTGAATGAAAAGAAATGTTGGGGCGCCTGGGTGGCTCAGTCGATAAGCGGCTGCCTTCGGCTCAGGTCATGATCCCGGGTTCCTGGGATCGAGCCCCGCATCAGGCTCCCTGCTCGGCGGAAAGCCTGCTTCTCCCACTACCATTCCCTCTACTTGTATTCCCTCTCTCGCTGTGTTTCTCTCTGTTAAATAAATAAAATCTTTAAAAAAAAAAAAA
>JAQQSY010002655.1:0-13531 GCA_028646535.1 Procyon lotor
CTAGACTCAAGAAATGAACTAAGGGTGGCCGGGGGGGTGGGGGGGTAGGTAGGGATAGGGTGGCTGGGTTGTGGACATTGGAGAGGGTATGTGCTGTTAAGTGCTGTGAAATGTGTAAGCCTGATGATTCACAGACATGTACCCCGGGGCAAATAATACATTATATGTTAATAAAAATTAAAAAAAACAAAAACAAAAACAAAAAACAGATGACTCTCTATTCATCGCATTCTAGAGATCTTGGCTACCGGCTTTAGATTTTTGAACCAAATAGGAACAATCATCTTAGCAACACTGTGTTAGAGTAGATTTGAAAGTCATACTGAATATTTCCTCTTCATTGGAAGTGAAGCAGGTAATTAAGATTTCCTATGGCTCTTTCTGATTTTTTTCAGTGTTCAAAAGCAACAGTTTGACCTATGGGAAACAAACATGTATAAGAAATCCTAATAAGCTGGCCTGAAAAAAAAAAAAAAAAGACACCACTTCTTGTGGGGATAGCTTACACTAAAACAGGAAAAATCCTGATGCTCTACAGTCTGAAATATCTCCCACTCATTCTCACTTGTTTGTCGTTGAGTTGGGGGGCAAATACCCCGCAGTAACCAAAGCAGTAGCACAAGAAAGCTTTTTTTTTTTTTTCAAAAGATACCAAAAGCTTTTCTACTGTAGAAAATGTAGAACCATAGGCTAGAACTACAACATAGCCAAAGTAATTATCACCTAGACAGTTGAGTTTTGGTTTTTTCCCACAGGAGGAAGTAGACTTAGCAAAGTCTACTGTGATCACTGTTATGTGAGTTGCTCCCGAGATAGATTGATTAGACCGAAATATAAACGTTCATTCTTGCAAGTTGGATCTGTGTCACGTCTGAACTCCTCCACTCACATGTGCATTTTGAAACCCCTAAGACCTCAGTTTCTTCATCTGTATAATAGAGCTATTTATGGTATATGCCTCAAACAGCTGTTGATGAAAATTAAATGTGATAATGTATGTAAAGTCCTTGGAATAGCACAGGAGATAAAGCAGTGGCTTCATAAGTGATTAAATATCATTCATTGATTATTTACTGAGTGCCATCGCTGATCATAAGACTCTCACCATATTTAGTGTATTTTTCTCGGAAACAGTAAGGGATTGCTTTTTTATATTTTTAACTTAAGTGTGTGTGTGTGTCTGTCTGTGTACTTACACAGAAATGTGCTAAGTGGAAGTTGCAGTGCTTTCCACCAAGCCCAGAAATACCAAATTTTGTACACATAATATTTTATCTGACGTTTTATTATGAACATTTCAATATCCAGAAAACAGGAAAATTTAACGATAAATCCCCATCCGTGACCAGCACCCAGTTTGCACAATTAACATAGCATTTCCTTTATCATCTATCAACAAATCCATTTATCCTTCAACCCATTTTATTTTTGCTAACAGTTTTATTGAGATATAATTTAATATGCCATAAAATACACGTGTTTGAAGCACACAATCTAATGATTTTTTAGATTGACAGAGTGCACAACCATCACCATACTCCAATTTCAGAACATTTCCATCGTCTTCAAAAGATTCTTCATACCCATTGACAGTCACGCCCTCATCTTCCCCTCAGCCCCACATAACTACCGGTCTGCTTTCTGTCTCAATGGATTTGAAAGGCCATGAGTTGTAGCCAACGTAGCACAGATTTATGGGGTGCTCCTATACTGCGGTTCCCAGGATTACAAAGATTTTTGAAGAGACTATCCAAGACCGGGGGACTTTATTTTATTTTTCATGAAGCCGAGGTTATGATACAACCCCACAAAAATATTTCCCTATAATTTTTGTTCTCTTTCTGCTCACTCTAATTCCTCATGCCTAGAGCATGAAATCATTCCCATTTTGTGGATACAAAACGAGGCAGGAAAGAGGAGGAGGAGAGACTGAAAGTGGCCAGAAAGCCAGGAGACTCCTGCTGTTCATCTCTGCGCTGAGTGCTCTGAGGCTGGCCTTGCTGAATCTCTCTGTACCTGCGTGGAACATCGCCGGCTGGGGGAACAGACCCAGATGATCCAGCAGCTGATATTTCTGTGGGTTATCAGCTGCGGCGGTAATTGCTTGAACAGATTCCCCACTATGGCATTTGAGAGTGCAGTCAAAGAACAGCAGTGGCAGGTGTTTGGAAACTGCCTTTGGACTTGGCCTCCTACAAAAAGGAGCTAGATGCTGACTTCGTGGGTGATGAGGGAAGTCGAAGGCGTTCACTGAGGGAAGTTGCTGCGGTGGCAGGCTTCCAAGCAAACAGATTTAGGTTTCTTTGACATTAAAATCCCCTGAAGATATATAAGGATGGCGAGCGGGCCATTGGAATGCCACCCTCACATGCTGAGAATCTTCTCTCTGGGAGATAAAATTGTCAATGCTCACCCAACACAGAGTATTTGGGAGTTGTCAACTCTGAGTGCAATTCAAGTATAAAAAAGCACCCAGCGCTTCCAACAGGCTGTATAGCCACCATTCCCATTTTTCTATTTCCAAAAGGATTGGCTCCTGACTCCTTCACAAGTGACACTGTTCTGGGTTCCATTTTCATGGCTTTCACCTGGCCCACCAAAGTTCTGCTTGGCCTTCCAAGATCCAGTCTTCCCGGCTTAGGTTTTTTGCCAATAGGTTAATTTTTCCCACATTTTATATTTTTTGGAAGCTAAAAAAACAAAAGGCAAGACAAACACATACAGTGTAATTAGTGTTTGCAATCAATGTACCTGGATTTTTCTCTGGTGGTCCAGTCCCTGAAAAGTACAAAAGTTAAGGGCAAAGTGTTGGAACCGGTCCCTTTTATTTCAAGCAGTGCAGCTTGAGTGTCTCTGGTGCGATCTGCTTTGAATTTCAGACACACTGTCCATGCTCAGTAAACACCCTTGAATGAATGAATGAATGAATGAATGAATGAATGAATGAATGGCAGAGGTAAATGCTCTATTATCTTGAGTAAATAACTGAGTCATTCCTGACTCTTCCCCGCTGCTTCCCTTTCCTTGGAGTTTTGAAGGTCTTGCTCTTAAAGGGCAATATGTATTTTCAGCTCAGATCAAGGTGAGGGAACTATTTGCTGCTGCTTTAAGGATCGTAAGTATTCTACTGCCTCTAATATTATTTTATTGAAAGACTTTGAGTTCCATCATTTAGGTAGAAATCTTACTCAAATCCAAATGGGTGAATTATTTTGAGTTAAACACTTCCCCCTCCTACGTCTTGCCACATTAGTCATGGGAAGGATTTTAGAAATCATGCCCTTATGGACTGGGGTTCTTCTGTAGTAATTACTTTGTCTCTATTATATTGATAGCTACTCTAACATCTCCCCCCTATGAATTCCTGAGCACGTTAGTTAATTTCTTTGAGGACCAACTATCTCATCTATAAATCACATATAGTGATTCAAAGAAATAGGTGTATCATGAAGATTAAATATTGGCTTATAGGTTAGTACTTAGCTAAAATAAATATCAACTGCTGGAAGTGGACAACTTTTGTTTATCCCTATCTAATATCTATTTCCATTTTCCCCCAGAGAGTCTGAGGAGTAGAGTCTGGGGAGTCCTTATGATTTAGCTGGTGCTGATCACACCCATGTTCTGTGGCTCATGCATTCCTGGCCAATGAAAGCTTCCTGTGACTGATAATAGTCCTGTGAGACTCAGACCTGGGATGTTCACATGTATGCTGGCAAAGAGAAACTGCCTTTCAGCTGGGCTTCAAGCTGCAAGGGCATAAATCTGGAGCTCCCAAGAACCAGCACATGCATTGAAATTTCTTGAGAATAACATTAAAGCAGAGAAAATTAGAACTGAGATATGGCAAAGGGAAAGATGGAGTTCTTACTCCATGGGTTAACTATCTTCTAGCTACCTCTGAAACTAGAATCATTCGAGAACTTTTCCATGAAGAGCACTATAAATTTCCCTCATTTGTTTAAGGTAGCTTGAGTTGGGTTTTTGACATATGCATTTGGGAGTCTTGATTAACATTCTGCTGTGCTTATTTTTGTTTTTTAATATTTTATTTATTTGACAGAGAAACACAGTGAGAGAGGGAACACAAGCAGAGGGAATGGTAGCGGGAGAAGCAGGCTTCCTGCAGAGCAGAGAGCCCGATGCGGGGCTCGATCCCAGGCCCCTGGGATCTGACCTGGGCCGAAGGCAGACGCTTAATGACTGAGCCACCCAAGCGCCCCTCTGCTGTACTTATTAATAGTAAAACCACCACAATATAAAACCTCTGCCAATCTCTTGTATAAGGTTGATGCTCAATAAAGGCTGAACACCTGAAATCTCGTAGTTAAGTAGAGTGGAACCAAGGGAAAGGATCACTTCATAAGAGAAATGAGAATTCTGAACTGTCTAACTATTCATATGTTTCATTCCTCGGGGCATGCTGAGTGATATTCTAAGCTTTTTTTTTTTTTTGAAAGATTTTTAATTATTTATTTGAGAGAGAGAGAAAGAGCCTGAGAGGAACGCAGGTCAGAGAGAGAAGCAGACTTCCTGTGGAGCTGGGAGCCTGATGTGGGACTCGATCCCAGGACTTCAGGATCATGACCTGGGCCGAAGGCAGTTGCTTAACCAACTGAGCCACCCAGGCACCCCGTGATATTCTAAGCTTTTTGTTTAAAACACACACATCCTGGTGAGATTGTCTTGGTTATAGGTTGATTTCAATAATTCATAATTTAAAAATATATTTCCATGAACTAGATCATTCAGAATGGAATTTTGAATTATTATTTCTGGAATTAGGAAATTCCAAATGTCGCCCTTATATAGGCCAAAATACGGGGCTAAGACCAGTTAAATTCACTCCCTTTCATTATTTGTTAATGGACTCTGTGACCGTGGCCAATAAAAACAAGATGTGCTGACAGCAGATGTTCATGGGCCCAACTTAGGAGGTTAATATTAACCAGGTATACAGTGGGGAGAAAAAATAATAGGGTAGAGTTGTTTAAAGGGTATCTATTGCACCAGATACTTCAGTTGCAGCCTCTCATATTCAGAGTGAGTTACCATTATTCATGGGAAATTATTCATCTTAAAGTGGATTTTAATTATTACTGAAACTAAGTGTCAATTAGATTGTCCCTGTCTGGTCACATCAAAATGGCTTTATAAAAGGACATCACCACTGAAACTGCTTCCTTGGACCTCAGCTGAGTTGTGTTGGGAGAGATCACACCTTCTCATGAGGTTATGATCAAGGAACCATTTGTGAGGAGAAATCATCATTTGTGACCTCCTCGTGAGGAGCTCCTAAAACGTGTGCTGGAATTAATGTGGCCTCAACAGGAATCTCACAGATGAATTAGCTGCTCTAATCAAGATTAGGTTGTGTTCACTAAATAGTAAATCATTGAATAACATCACAAGCGTATGTGAGCATTGTGAGACAGGATACGTAACGTAGACTATTGATCCGCAAGTAGCTAACAGACTGTCACTTGGTTTATTTCAAATGCTACCCACACATTAAGTGCAAATGGACAACTGGGCAAGTATATAGGAATTCATGTATTCATGAATGTAAGTCATGACATTCTGGGAATGCTACATCTTTGAGGCAGATTATCATAATAATAAACATGTAAGTGAAATCTATATTTTTCTTACCTTTTTTAAATTTAAAATTTCTCTTTGTTGTTTTTTTCCTCAATTACAGATATATTCCTTACTCAAGCATATCCAATTATGTTGAATTAGTAGAGGTTCAGTCAGCAAAGAGAAACCACACAATAACTGGAATAGGAAGTTTAATATGAAGATTTATCATCTGTAATAGGAGATTGGAGTATCAAGGGATTGGCTACAAAGATTTAAAGAGAACCCTGATTAATAGTGAATGCTATGCTTAATGCTCAGATAGAGCACCCTAGGAGAACCTTCCTCCCACAGGAGGAGGGATCTAGACATTGTTGGGTTTCATGGATTTTCTTAATTTTACCAGCTAATTTTCCCTATTGTTTACATGCACTGGGCAGAAGAGAAATTCAGAATTGCTACAAAGAGGGATTAGCAACTTGGTGCCAAATGTCAGGTCATGTGTTTCCTTCAGGTGAATTGTCCAGGAATAAAGCTTTAATTTTCATATGCATAATACATTTCTATGATCCATTAATGCAGCTAATTTTTGAAAATTTCATTTTTCTGACAATGACAACTTAGTAGCGGTTAAATGAGACTTTAATCAAATGCTCGCAGAAAATGACTAAATACCAAAGGGAAGAGTGGAATTATTTTTGTTAATTCTTTCCTTTGCCAAATTGTTGACTGATGATTAAATATTTTGTAGTATCTTAACAGAAACACAGACACTGAAGGCACCTCTGATATTAAATCCATGTTGTTTTTTTTTTTTGGTCTCTCTTCTTTCTGTGGCCCTAATTGATGCATACTTAATTTTATAAGAGAAACCTTACCGCTAAGGAAATATTACCTTATTAACGAGTATTTAAATCCATAGATACTTTATTTGAAACACATGAAAATTAATGGTCTATGGAGTTCTTTTGGGGTCAAAACTTTAAAACATATCACACTTTTTAAAAATTTGTGATTTATTTAGGTTGATTTCCAAGAACATTTCCCAAATGGTAATACTTTAGCTAAATAATGCCTTTTTCATATTAAATTTTTGCTTGGGACTGACTTTGTGAGGCACAGACTGAGATCACAATGAGAATGTGTATTTATACTTCTTTGTGTCAAAATTAACTTTTATGGGCATCTCAGTTATATGGAAAGTAAGGAAATGTTCTTAGTGTTCCTTTCTCTCCTTTACCCCACTTCCCATTTGTCAAGAACGTGGTATTAATAAGTGGAATGAAGAAAAAACTAGGGACCAAAAACTTAGTACAGTGTAAGCAAATGTTAGAAAGCGTATCAATAACTTCTGGGAACTCAGGAGTCCTGAATTTAAACTCAAGTACTTACTTACAGCTAAAGTGCTTGGGTTTCTATTTCTCAGTTAGCTGTGCTGAATTTCCATTTAATGGTCAAATAGTTAACCATTTGTTCTTCCCTAATGTGTGGCAAGAGGATATTTTCCCCCCATTTGATGCTCTTTTTTTTTTTTTAAAGATTTTATTTATTTATTTGACAGAGAGGAGAGAGATCACAAGTAGGCAGAGAGGCAGGCAGAGAGAGAGGGGGAAGCAGGCTCCCCGCTGAGCAGAGAGCCCGATGCGGGGCTCAATCCCAGGACCCTGAGATCATGACCTGAGCTGAAGGCACACCCACTGAGCCACCCAGGTGCCCCTTGATGCTCTTTACCCAGGAGAGGCACCTGCAATTCTGTGTGACTTACAACTCCCTCCCCACCCTAGCTCCAAATAAAAACATTAACCCTGATGAGGATACTGCTAGTATTTGGAATTGGGTCCAAGCCTTTCAGAGAGTTCTCAAGGTACACATAGAAGGGTTCAAGTAGTGTTTGGTATAACTTCTAATCTCTCAGAGCCCTAGTTGCCAAAACAATTAGCAGGTTTAGTCAGGGGGAAGGAAGCAGTCCATCTGCTTCTTTTGTGCCATTTAGAGCCAACAGCCAACTGATTACTGAATCCCTCAGACAATTAGTCAGAACCATTTGCGGCCCCCATGTCCCCATGGCAACCTCATTGACACATCCAGAGACGAGAAGACAGATGGTTTTGTTGGAAACAAACTTGCCTTTTAAATATATAATAGCACCTTATGAATAAATAGTGCTTTACCACTAGAAGGCTTTCTCGTGCATTTTGAAATCCAATGCTCACACCAGCTCTTTTGTAAAATGAGTGATTTTACAAATGAGACAACAAGGAATGAAAGAGGTGAAATGATCATCCAAGTTCGCAAAAGAGCCAGGATCAGAGCTTTCCTATTCCTGGACTGCCAATCCAGTGCTCGCTCTATTACACTTTTAGGAACAATGGAAGGAATGGGTTGCTCTTGGATATTTTATGCCAAATGATCTAGGAATACTCTATATCCGCTCAACTAGCCCACCCCACTTGATGGCGTCCCTTTAAGAGACAGATGAACAGGGAAGTTGCTTAAGAACATAGTAGCTCTTCACATGCAGCTGAGCACATGCAAAATAGCAAGTCAGAAGTCCCACCCATTAGGGGCACCTTAGGGATTTTTCCGCTCTTTTAAACATGAAGGCAAGTCTCAGGCTATTGTCATTGATCAACTACCTGGCACACAGGAAAGGAAAGCAAAGAGAGTGCTAGAAGTTACATGATTGAGGGGGCGCCTGGGTGGCGCAGTCAGTTGAGTGTATGCCTTTGGTTCAGGTCATGGTCCCAAGGTCCGGGATCGAGCCCTGCATGGGGCTCCCTGCTCAGCTGGGATCTTGCTTCTCTCTCTCTCTGCCTGTCGCTCCCCTTGCTCGTGTGCTCGCTCTTTTTCTCTCTCTCTCTCTCTGTCAAATAAATAAATAAATAAATAGGGGCGCCTGAGTGGCTCAGTCGTTAAGCGTCTGCCTTCGGCTCGGGTCATGATCCCAGGGTCCTGGGATCGAGCCCCACATCGGGCTCCCTGCTCGGCGGGAAGCCTGCTTCTCCAGCTACCATTCCCTCTGCTTGTGTTCCCTCTCTCGCTGTGTTTCTCGCTGTCAAATAAATAAAATCTTAAAAAAAAAAAAAAAAAATTTTTTTTTAAAAAAATAAAAATAAATAAATAAATAAATAAATAAATAAATAAATAATCTATCTAAAAAAAAAGATAAATGATTGAGAACATCACAAAGCTCTTCTTATCATTCCAGCTGCACACAGAACAGCAATCCACTTATGTCCTCTCACATCTGTATGACCTTGCATTATGCAGCAACCCTGCTCACTGGTAAAAAGGGACCATTCTGTGACCTAGACATAGCACGTCCTAGAATCTGACCCCTTGAGTGTGTATTATTCTCTTCTGGTAGAGAGCAAGGTAGACAGGGAATAAGGAGAGGCAAAATCTTCATTGTATCACTCTTTTAGAGTTCAACATGACTCCTGAACCCGATTTGCATTTCATAAAGAACTTTTTCCAAAGAATTCATGGAATTCTTATTCCATGAGCCTCTTATTGATTTGTACTGCTGAGGGAAAAAGAAGATAAGCTACTATTTCTCAGTCTAGGTGTGGTTACACAAAGACAGAAGGCCACTTAGCCATAAATAGAGAATTGTAAGTATTATAAACTTCTGAGTTTGGGCCATACTCATCTGCCAAAAAAGCTTTGAGGCTCTAAAATCAGCTCTGGTGTGGATATTCTCCTATCTTTCTTTGAGAGGTGGAGAAAAAGATCTCCATAGATATAAATCATCACAGAATATTTTTGGCTTGCCTTCTGGAAATTATAGTGTGAAATTTTATGTCCTCACAATGGTTAGGTCAGTTATGAGAGGTATGAGGAAAATGTTGGGATTGAAAATAATACTTATATCTTTGATAAAATTGCCCATTAGAGTAGTTATTTCATAAAAAAAAGTTTTGCCGTTTGACCTATTAGAACACAAAATTGGTAAAGTCTCTTTATTATAGATTTAAATAGAAGGAAAAGAATACAGTGATTACTTGGTGATTTTCTGTGTTATTTCTTTGGATACCCTGAGATGATGCTATTTATCTTCCACAGTTATTTTTGGACAAATATCGTGATGGCCTTGGGATTTTTTTTAAGGCTCTCCAGACTGAATGTGTCATGCAAGAAATTATGTTAAGAAGTCCGTCTCTTCATGACTGCTAAAGAATTTTTTTTCAGCTTACAAATGAATTAGTGCAAATGGTAATAAAACTGTAGAGTGAGACCCAGAATATGACCCTAAACTCTAAACAGATATGCTTTTCCAAGGATGTAATATTTCTTTTCCCATATCATGGGTTGAGTGGGACGCTGCTGTGTCTTCATTTCCTCTGAGCTGATTATTAAACTTCCTTATGACTCCATTAGGAGCCAGACCCAACTTTATTCTTCTTGGGGGGGAGGGGAGCAGACAGGCACATGCGCGTTGCACACAATTTACTGCTTGATACAAAGGTTTTCTTTTTTCCCCTCTCTAGCAGAATCCAAATCCCAAAAAGCATGTTGCTTTTGGAGCCAAAGCCAAAAGCAAGACCAACAGGAAGCACAGGGGGTGTGAAAGACATTTTTTTATAAAAACCGGTAATTGGAAAATCCCACAGCCTTGCAAATTATCTGAGTAGTGAAATTTTGGATAAAATATTTGAAGTTTAGACGTAAAAATTTGGATCCAGAGATTTTGTTTTGCCATTCTGTCATGTTAATTGTGTTTTTTTTCATCCTGATAGCTCTGGATTTGGGTCTGGCCCCTTGCTCCATCTGAATGTACAGTAATACAGGCTAAGGCCAGGTTAGTAGATTGGCGAGCTGGATGCCTTTTCAGGTAGCAGCTGGAAGCTGGCAGGAGATTTCTTTGGCATGAATGTGTTTAAGGGAATCTCTTGTTAGGTCTATCCCTGTCCCTGTACAGACAGGGACTCAATGATAAGTGTCCCTATAAAGCAATGTATAGATTAGAATGGTGTGCATTTGCTTGTTTGTTTTTAGAAATGGAGGGGCGGGCAGAGGCAGAGGGAGAGAGAGAATCTTAAGCCCCGTGCCTAGTGTGGTGCCCCATGTGGGACCTGATCTCACAACACTGAGCTGAAATCAAAAGTCAATGCTTAACTGACTGAGTGACCCCAGCACCCTGATAAGAAAGGTTCCTAAAAAACCCCTCCATTGTTGTGTATACACAAAAATTTCTAAAGCCCTCTCTGATATTTTAAAAAGTCTGCTCTGTTCAAATATTCTTTGTAGGCACTTCTTTGCACAGTTTGTTTAGATAGCAAATCCCTTTTTTTCTTAAATATTAAAATAGAGATATGTAAAGCAACACTCTAAGTTACTGCAGGTTCTAAATTAATGGAATCTAAATTGATGAGGTTTTACTGTATATTATAGTACATCTCTAGCACTTTGTCTAATGAATTTTTGCTCCTAGTAATTAGGTGTTATTTAATTATAGTTAGAATCTTTAATATCACCTGGTTTAATCACTGTATTAAAGACTATTTAGAGAGTTGAAGTGCTTTGCTAACATCACAAATTTCGTTATAGAACCAAAGATGTGACTTCTTTCTCCTATTTCCGTGTTACTAGTGAGAATTAAGTGCAGGCATATATTGTTACATAAACTGTAATTCTGATGAGGAATACATGAAATATATCACAGCGTTGTATGTAACACTCAGCATATGGTGACTCTTGAGGAACGATAGGAGACGTATGTGCATGGGCTGCAGAAGAAGTGTGATGAAATTAACTCCATTTTCCACCTCCTATTTCCTAGCAAGTATTTTAAATTACTCTCCTTCCCAAACAGCATAGGTACCTGTGGGCTTCAGGTATCACACTGGAACTTTACATAAAGTACAGAGCTTTGAAAGTGCTTACCTAAAACACTAACACCAGCATAGTTTTCATAACTTTCTATTTCAAAATAATTACAGATATACAGGAAGTTGTAACAAACTCTGTGGGGACGTGGGATGCACCCTTAACCCAGCAGCTTCCTGAGCTGCCTGATCATAGTACAATAGCAGCATCAGGAAACTGACACTGGGGCAATTCACCGAGCTCATTCAGATTCCCCAGTTACACCTGCACTCGTTGTGTGCGTGTGTTTGTGTGTGTGTGTGTGTATGTGCATACATGAGCACACATGTGTGTGTAATCTATGCAATTTCATCAGATGTGTAGCTTCATTAACCACCACCGCAATGAAGATACTTCACTGTACTGTCATCACAAGGATGCTTTGTGCTCCTCCCTTACAGCCACACCCACCTCTTCCCCGCCTTCCTAGCCGCTCACAACTGTTACTCTGTTCTCTATTGTCTAGTTATGTTATTCCACAAATACTCTATAGATTGAATCATGCAGTATGCAACTTTTCCAACAAGACATTTTGGCATTCAATATAATCTCCTTGGGGTTTATCCAGAGTGTTAGATGTACTGATAGTTCATTCCTTCTTATTGACATCATTCCATGATAGAAATATGCCACAGTGTAACCATTTATTTGTTGAAGAACATCAGGATAGTTTCAAGTTATTGGTTATTAGAATAAAGATACTATGCATATTCCAAGGAGAATAATTTCTCGTTTCTCTGGAAAAAAATAACCAACAATGCAATTTCTGGATCATATGGTAATTCCTTGTTTACTTTTTAAAAGAACTGTCAAAGGGAGCCTGGGTGGCTCAGTCGTTAAGCATCTGCCTTTGGCTCGGGTCATGATTCCAGGGTCCTGGGATTCAGCCCCACATCAGGCTCCCTGCTTAGCAGGAAGCCTGCTTCTCCCGCTACCATTCCCTCTGCTTGTGTTCCTTCTCTCACTGTGTTTCTCCTGGTCAAATAAAAATAAAATCTTTAAAAAAAAATAAAAAATAAAAAAATAAAAGAACTGTCAAGCTATTTTCCAGTGTGGCTATACCGTTGTACATTCCCAGTAGTAAAGTATGAATGATCCAGTTTCTCTGGATTCTCACCAGCATTTGATTTAATTTTTTTTTTTTTTTTTTGCTTTAGCCATTCTTATTGATGTTCAGTAATACCTCATTGTGGTTTTAATTTGCATTTCCCTAATGGCTAACGATGTTAAGTATCTTTCCATGTGCTTATTTGTGGAAGGTATATCCTCTCCAGTGAAGTATCTGTCGTATTATTCATTCAGCTAGAGTGTTTGTTTGCTAATGTTGAGTTTCGGAACAACTTCATCTACTGTAAATTATGTCTACTATCATACATGGGATTTGCAAATACTTTCTTTCAGCCTCATCTCCTTAATGCTCCTTTGCAGAGCAGAATCCTCTCTTTACTGAGCCAAAGTTTTTAATTTTGACAAGGTCCAATTTCACAGTTTCTTCTTTCATTATTGTTCTTTTCGTGTCAAGTCTAAGCACTCTTTGCTACTCTTAGTCCTAAAGATTTTCTTCTATTTTTTTTTTCCTGAGACATTTTGGTGTTTTGTGCTTTACATTGAAGCCCGTGATCTCCGTTCAGTACTTTTTATAAAAGATGTGAAGTTTACATTCAGGCTCATTTGATTTCCTGTGATGTCCTTTTACTCTGGCAACATTTATTGAAAATTTATCCCTTGTCCATTGAATCATAGCAGGATTTTTAAAAAGATACATGGTCCTTAAGCAAATTATGTGTCTCCCCCATAGTACTAATTAGAAATCTTTGCGCACTCACTCTGTGCTAGTCGTATTTCTAAGCATTTTACTTAAATTCCTAACCATTTATTATTTTGCATAAAAACCCATGTGGGCAATATTATTATGTCCATTTTAGAGATAGGGAAATGAAGGTTTGAAAATATTAACTGATATGCCAAGATCATAAAGATGATACAAAGATAATCAGAATCTGGGTCTCAGTGATCAAAAACCCATGACAGACTTAATACTAAAATGTTTCCTCACCAGAGAAAGCTCAGAATCAAGGTTTTT
>JAQQSY010002656.1:0-13529 GCA_028646535.1 Procyon lotor
CAGAAAAATGAAACTGGACCATTTCCTTACACCACACACAAAAACAGACTCAAAATGGATGAAAGACCTCAATGTCAGACAGGAATCCATCAAAATCCTTGAGGAGAACACAGGTAGCAACCTCTTCAACCTTAGCCACAGCAACTTCTTCCTAGAAACCTCACCAAAGGCAAGGGAAGCAAGGGCAAAAACGAGCTATTGGGACTTCATCAAGATCAAAAGCTTTTGCACAGCAAAGGAAACAGTCAACAAAATCAAGAGACTATGGTCAGAATGGAAGAATATATTCACAAATGACATATCAGGTAAGGGGCTAGTATCCAAAATCTAGAAAGAACTCATCAAACTCAACCCCCAAAGAACAAATAATCTGATCAAGAAATGGGCAGAAGACATGAAAAGACATTTCTGCAAAGAAGACACCCAAATGGCCACAGACACATGAAAAAGTGCTCAACATCACTTGGCATAGGGAAATACAAATCAAAACCACAGTGAGATACCACCTCACACACCAGTCAGAATGGCTAATATTAACAAGTCAGGAAATGACAGATGTTGGCAAGGATGCGGAGAAAGGGGAACCCTCCTACCCTGTTGATGGGAAGGCAAGCTGGTGCAGCCACTCTGGATAACAGTATGGAGGTTGCTCAAGAAGTTGAAAATAGAGCTACCTTATGACCCAGGAATCGCACTACTGGGTATTTATCCTAAAGATACAAATATAGTGATGCAAAGGGGCACATACACCCGAATGTTTATAGCAGCAATGTGTACAATAGCCAAACTATGGAAAGAATGTAGATGTCCATCGAGAGATGAATGGATAAAAAGATGTGGTGTAGGGGTGCCTGGGTGGCGCAGTGGGTTAGAGCCTCTGCCTTTGGCTCTGGTCATGGTCTTGGGGTCCTGGGATGAAGCCCTGCATTGAGCTCTCTGCTCAGCGGGGAGCCTGCTTCCCCTTCTCCCTGTGCCTGCCTCTCTGCCTACTTGTGATCTCTCTGTAAAATAAATAAATAAAATATTTAATAAAAAAAAGATGTGAGGTAGATATATATATATATGTATACACACACACACACACACACACACACACACACACACCCTGAATGGAATATTATGCAGCCATCAAAAGAAAGGAAATCTTGCCATTTGCAACTACATGGATGGAACTAGAGCATATCATGCTAAGCCAAATAAGTCAATCAGAGAAAGACAATTATCATATGATCTCTCCGATATGAATTTGAGAGGCAGGGGCAGGGTTGTCGGGGGTAGGGAGGGAAAAATGAAACAAGATCAGATTGGGAGGGAGACAAACCCTAAAAGACTTTTAATCTCACAAAACAAACTGAGGGTTGCTAGGGGGTAGGGGGGTTAGGGTAGGGTGGCTGGGTTATGGACACTGGGTAGGGTTTGTGCTATGACGAGTGCTGTGAAATGTGTAAGTCTAATGGTTCACAGACCTGTACCCCTGGGGCAAATAAGACATTATATGTTAAAACAAACAAACAAATAAAACTAGAAGGATGGGAGCACCTGGGTGGCTCAGTGAGTTAAGTGTCTGCCTTTGGCCCAGGTCATGATCCTGGAGCCCTGGGATCAAGCCCCACATAGGGCTCCCTGCTGAGTGGAGAGTCTGCTTCTCTCTCTCCCTCCTCTCCCCCACTTCATGCTCTCTCTCTCGCAAATAAATAAATTAAATCTTAAAAAAATAAGGATGTTAGCCATCCTTAGTGTGTATGCACCTAATAATAGCACATCAAAATATGTGAAACAAAAACCAATAGAATTGCAAGGACAATAGACATATCCATTATTATAGCTGAAGGCTTCAACACCCCCTCTTTTAGTAACTGACAGATCAAGCAGGCAGAATATCAGTAAGGACACAGAGGAACTCAACAGCATCATCAGTCAACTGGGAATAATTGATATCTATCAACTACCTCATCTGAGAACAACAGAACACAGCCTCCTCTCAGGCTCACATCGGACATTTACCAAGATAGACCACATGCTGGGCTGTAAAACACAACTTAACAAATTGAAAAGAATAGAACTCATACAATGTCTGCTCTCAATACAACAATGGAATTAAACAAAAAATCAGTAACAGAAAGATAGGTAGAAAATCTCAAAAAACTTGGAAATTAAACAATACACTTCTACATAAAACATGGGTTTAAAAAAAGAAATCTCAAGAGAAATTTTAAAATATTTAAAGCTAACTGAAGGAATAAATTATCAAAAATTGTGGGATACAGTGAAAGTAGTACATAGAGGGGAAACTTAGAGCATTGAACACATGTATTAGGAAAGAAGAATGATCTAAACATCAACAATCTAAGCTTCTACCTTAGAAAATTAAAGAAGAGAAATTGAAGCCTAAAGCAAGCATAAGGAAAGAAGTAATAATTAGCGAAAAATCAGTGAAATTGAAAGCAAGAAAAAAGAGAAAATCAACCAAACCAAAAGCTGGTTCTTTGACATTGATAATGCTTGGCATACAAATCAGATAGGAAGAAATAAAATTGCTGCTTTTGAAGATAACATGGTCTTATAAATATATAACCCTAAATACTTCACCCAAAGAAACTATTAAAACTAATGAATAAATTTAGTAAAGTTGCAAGATAGAAAATCAGCAAATAATATTCAGTTGCATTTCTATACACAAACAACAAACTATCCAAAAAAAAAAAAAAAACGAAGAAAACATTCCCTTTTACAATATCATCAAAAATAATAAAATATAGGGGCACCTGGGTGGCTCAGTGGGTTAAGCCTCTGCCTTTGGCTCAGGTCATGATCTCAGGGTCCTGGGATTAAGCCCCACATCGGGCTCTCTGCTCAGCAGGGAGCCTGCTTCCCCCTCTCTCTCTGCCTGCCTCTCTGCCTTCTTGTGATCTCTCTCTCTCTCTGTCAAATAAATAAATAAAGTCTTTAAAAATAATAATAATAATAATAATAATAAAATACATAGGAATAAATTTAACCAAGGAGGTAAAAGATCTGTATACTGAAAACCATAAAACATTGATGAAAGAAACTGAAGACAAATTAAATTTTGAAAAATCTATGTTCACAGATTAAAATAATCATAATATTTTTAAAATATCCATTCTAGTTAAAACAAGGTACAGATCTAATGCAATTCCTACCAACATTCAAGAGATATTTTTCACAGAAATAGAAAAAAAATCCTAAAATTATGAAACCACAAAAGACCCTAAATCGCTAACATGATCTTGAGTAAGATGAACAAAATATTGAACATAATCACTCTTCTTGATTTCAAATTATATTACAAAGTGGTAGTAATCAAAACAGCCTGATACCTGCATGTAAAGAACACATAGACCAGTGAAACAGAATAGAAATCCCTGAAATAAACCCAGGCATATAGGGCCAACTGTTTTTCAACAAAAGCACCAAGAACACAAAATGGGGAAAGATAGTCTCTTCAATAAATGGTGTTGGGAAAACAAGATAGCCAACTGAAAAAGAATATAATAGAACCTTTATCTTACAACATATACAAAATCAACTCAAAATGCATTAAAGTTTTAAACACAAGACCCAAAACCATAAAATTCCTAGAAGAAAACATAGAGGAAAATAGGCAGATAGACTTTGGTGTTGGCATTGATTTTTTGGATTTGACACCAAACCACATGCAACAAAATTAAATAAGTGGGACTACATCAAACTAAAAATTTTATGCACAGCAAAAGAAACAATTAACAAAATGAAAAGGCAACCCATGGAACAGTCAACACATGAAGAACAAAAGTATTTGCAGACCATGTATCTGATAAGGGGTTAATATCCAAAATATATCAGGGACACATACAACTCAACAGCAAAAAATAAATAAATTACCCAATTTAAAAAGTAGATTAAGGACCTGAATAGACATTTTTTTTCCAGAGAAGTATGGCATAATGTGGAAAAATTATTTAAAATAATAATATGAAAAAAAGACATTTTTTCCAGAGAAGGCCATACAAATGGCCAAATGTATATAAAAAGATACTCAACATCATTAATCATCAGTGAAATGGAAATCAAAACCACAATGAGATATCACCTTACATCTGTTAGGGTGTCTATTAACAAAAAAATCAGAAGATAACAGGTGTTGTTGGTAAGGATGTGGAGAAAAGGGGACCCTCACGATCTGTTGGTGGGAATGTAAATTAGTATAGCCATTATGGAAAAGAATATGGAAGTTCCTCAAAAAATAAAAATAGGACTACCATATGATCCAAAAATCCCATTTCTGGGTATAAATCCAAAGAAATAAAATCACTGTCTCAGAGGGATATCTACACTACTGTGTTACGTTATTCACAGTAGCCAAGATATGAAAACAACCTAAGTGTTCATCAACAGATGAATGGATAAAGAAAGTGTGGCATGCGCATATATATATATATATATATATATATATATATATACACACACACACACGCACACACACATATATATAATGGAATATTATTTACCCTTTAAAAAGAAGGAAATCCCGCCATTTGCAACAATGTGGATGAAGCTGAAGGACATTATGCAAAGTGAAATAAGCCAGACACAGAGAGACAAATAATGCATGATCCCACTTGTATGTGAAATCTTTAAAAAAAAAAAATTTTTTTTTACTCATAGTAACAGAGAATATTATGGTGATTACCACAGGCAGGGGAATGTGACAAAGGGGAGATATTGTTAAACAGTAAAAACATTAATTTTATTCAAGATAAGACATAAATAAAAATGAATAAATGGACAGAAGTATCGTGCTCATGTACTATACAAAGATATCGTCAAGTCCCAATAAGCCTACAAGTTCAATGCAATGCTGATCAAAATCTCAACAGGAGACATAATTTAAAAAAATGGCTATTGAAAAAAAAAAGAAATTCAGTTACAAGATGAGTAAGTGCTAGGGACCTAATATACAGCATGTTGACAATAGTTAATAACAATGTGCTATATACTTGAAATTTGCTAAGAGAGTAGATCACAAGTGTTCTCAACACCACCACACACAAAGGTAACTATGTGAAGTGATGGATATATTAATCAGCTTTATTGTGTTAATCATTTCATAATGTATACATATATCAAAACATCATGTTGTGCCTCTTAAATATATGCATTTTTTAACTTGTCAACCATACCTCAATGAAGATGGAAATATTTTTTAACTTAAAAGCTTAGTGTTTTCAGAAAAATTGAAATATGAATGGCTTATAAATATATTAATATATGCTCACATATGATTAAGAAATACAAACTAACTGGGGCACCTGGGTGGCTCAGTGGGTTAAAGCCTCTGCTTTCAGGCTCATGTCATGATCTCAAGGTCCTGGGATGGAGCCCTGTGTTGAGCTCTCTGCTCAGCGGGGAGCCTGCTTCCCCCTCTCTTTCTGCCTACTTGTGATCTCTCTCTCTCTCTGTGTCAATAAATAAATAAAATCTTAAAAAAAAAAAAAAAGAAATACAAACTAACAACTTAAAGGCAAAAAGTTTGAACTATTTCCCTAACATTGGGAAAAGGGCAAATATGTTCCCTCTTATCATTTGTACTGGAAGTCCTCACAAATACAATAAGACAAAAAAGGAAATGAAAGGTATATAAATTTGGAAAGAAAAAATAAAACTACCTGTTTTTGCAGGTGACATGATTGTCTAGGTGGAAAATTCCAAAGAACCAACCAAAAAACACCTGGAACTAATAAGTAATTATGATAATTTGTAGGATATAGACAAATATATGAGAGTCAATGGCTTCTTTATATACTAGAAATTAATAATTGGAATGTGAAATTTAAAACACAGTATTATTTGTAAGAGTATGAAAAAATGAAATACTTAGGTGTAAGTTTAACAAAATATGTTTGGATCTATATAAGAAAAACTACTAAATCCTGATGAAAGAAATCAAATAAGATCTAAAGAAATGGAGAGATATTCCATGTTTATGGATAGCAAGACTCCAAATCATTAAGATGTCAATTCTCCCCAACCCAATGTATTGATGCAACACAATCCCAATCAAAATCCAAAAAGCTAGTTTATGGATATTGACAAACTGAGTCTAAAGTTTATATGGAAAGGCAAAAGACCCAGAACAGTCAATATGAAGAACAAAACTGTAGGACTGACAACTACCTGATTTCACAACTTACTATAAATCTACACTAATTAAGACATGAGAGTGTTAAAAGAAAAGAAAAGAATAGACACAGAGATGGAAAGGAAAAAAAAAAGGACACAGAGATCAAGGGAGTAGAGAATCCCAAAATAAACCCACACAAATATAGCCAACTAATATTTGATAAAGGGAGCAAAGGCATTTTAATGGAGAAAGGATAGTGCTTTCAATAAATGGTGCTAGAACAAATGGATTTCCAAATTTCAAGAAACCTGATGAACAAAAAATCTTGATTCAGATCTCACATTTTTCAGAAAAATTAACTCAAAATGAATCATAGATCTAAATATAAAATGTAATTCTATAAAATTTCTAGAGGAAAACATAGATTTATGTGACAAACCACATCTATGTGACACTGGGTTTGACAATGGGATTTTAGTTTATTTTTTTTAAGATTTTATTTATTTATTTGAGAGAGAGAGAGATCACAAGCATGGGGAGCAGGCGGGGGGCGGGGGGAAGCAGGCTCCCCGCTGAGCACAGAGCTCAATGCAGGACTTGATCCCAGGACCCTGAAATCATGACCTGAGCCAAAGGCAGAGGCTTTAACCCAGTGAGCCACCCAGGCACCCCGACAATGGGATTTTAGATACCACATCAAAAGCATGACCAACAAAAGAAAAAATTAATCTATTGAATTTTATTACAATTTTTCTTCTGCTCTGTGAAAGTAACTATAAAGAAAATCAAAAGACAAGCCACAGACTGAGAGAAAATATTTGTAACACATATACCTATAGATCCAAAATATACAAAGAACTCTTGAAACTTAACAATAAGAAAACAGACAACCTAATTTAAAAATGGGCAACAGATCTAAACAGACACCTCACCAAAGATGATATACAAATGGCAAATGAGCATACAAAAATATGGTTAGCATCATTTATCATCAGAAAATTGCAAATTAAAATGATGAGATACCACTATACACTTTTTAGAAAAAAAAAAATCTCAAACCTAAAACATCAAATGCTGGGGAGAATGTGGAATAACAGAAACTCTCATCCACTGATGGCAGAAATGTCAAATGGTACAGTCACTTTAGAAGATGGTTTGGGAGTCTCTTACAAAGCTAAGCATAGCCTTCTTATACAATCCAACAAGCACACTACTAGGTATTTACCCAATTGATTTGATATGTATGTTCATCCAAAGACCTGCATGTGAAAGTTTACAGCAGTTTCCTTCAAAACCTTCAAAAACTGGAAGCAACCAAGATGTCCTTCAATAGGTGAATGGGTAAACAAACTGTGGCCCATCCATACAATAGAATAGTATTTAGAATAAAAAAGAAATGGGCTATCAAGCCACAAAAAGATTGGGAGGAAACTTAAATACACACAACTCAAAGTAGACCATATGAAAAGGCTACATGTTGTATGACTTCAATTCTGTGGCAATCTGGAAAAGGCAAAGTACTGAAATAATAAAATGATCTGTAGTTGCCAGGGGCATGGGAGAAGGGGCAAGCAATGAACCAAGGGAGCACAGGGGATATTTCAGAGCAGTGAAACTATCCAGTGTGATACTGTGATGGTGGGTACATAACAACATGCACTTGTCAGACCTTTACAGCATGATGAATGAAACCTAATGCATGTGAATTTTTTTAAAAAATTCAATTATTAAAGGGTGCCTGCCTGGCTTATTTGGTTAAGCATTAGACTCTTGATTTTGGCTCAGGTCATGATCTTAGGGTGGAAAGATCGAGCTCCACATTGGGGTCTCCATGCTGGGACATGAAGTCTACTCATGATTCTCTCTCCTCCTCTGCCCCAACTCTCCTCTAAAAAAAAAAAAAAATTCAACAATTAAGTCAGAGATACCAGAAAGGAATGCAAACTGATGAGAGATACTAACAGTATTATGAATGTATGAAATCACCTCACAGAAAATGCTACGGGAACAAGGTGTGGACCAAAGTCACTTTGGGAATCAGTTGAATCTCTATCAATATAAATAAATGATTGAATAAATTAATAAATGATTGAGAAAAGATAAATCTCCCACGCAGAAAAATTCCAAATAGTTTGTACAAGTACTCTGCCCTCAAGGAAGGGGAGCAGAACTCCCCACTTCATAGGTGTGGGCTGTGTGCAGGGACTCCTTTCCAAAGTATGTAATAAGGAAGGGGTGTGACCAGGGGAAGAATACATTTCACAGTGGAGAAACCTGATGAACACTAGCTCAGCCAGGTGATCAAGACCAACATGGACAATCATAAATCATGTTGATAGTAGGTTATGTACCCTTTACATGATGTAACGAAAATATCACTTTACCCGAGTGGTCTTCCTCTCATCAACCCATGACCTCAATCTTATGAGAAAAAAAAACACCAGACAAATGCCAATAGTGGGGCATTCTGCAAAATACCTGACCAGAACCCCTCAAAACTCAAAGTCATCCAAAACAAGGAATGTCTGAGAAAATGCATCAGCTAAGAAGAGCCTAAGGAGATACGATGATTGATGGGATGTGGTGTCCTATATGGGGTCCTGGAACAAGAAAAGGACAGTAGGTAAAAACTAAGGAAACATGAATAAAGTATGATTTAAACCATTGGAGGATATACTTCAACAAGAAGACGAGTGAGTTCGGGGGCGGGGGGGAGCTAATGAGATAGGAAAAAAAATCAGTCAACTTAATTAAGTTTTAACTAAAAAAGAGACAACAATTTTGTTACTAATAGGACTACTAACATTAGAAACAACAGTAACTCAACTAGATGGGAATGGTGTTCAATTAGTTAAAGAGGGTTGAAATCAGTGCGGTGTTATGGAAGAGGATAGAACAAAGGAAGGACCTTTAAATCTGATAGGAAAATGTGTCATTAAGTATATGTATGTCGGGGCGCCTGGGTGGCTCAGTGGGTTAAAGCCTCTGCCTTCGGCTCAGGTCATGATCTCAGGGTCCTGGGATCGAGCCCCACATCGGGCTCTCTGCTCAGCAGGGAGCCTGCTTCCCCCTCTCTCTCTTCCTGCCTCCCTGCCTACTTGTGATCCCTCTCTCTCTGTCAAATAAATAAATAAAATCTTAAAAAAATATGTTTTTTAAAGTATATGTATGTCATTAAATACATACAAACTCCACGATAACCACCATAAAAATTAAAATATAGTCTATTTTCCAAACTGCCACAGGGGGAGAAAAGGTTTGGGGGTGGAGGAAGATGTAAAAAACTTTCTCAGTTCAACAGAAGGCAGGAAAAGGAGGGGGGAAAACAAAGAACAGAATATAGAAAACACAAAATAAGGTGGCAAAAAAAATAAGTACAAATATATAAGTAATTACAGTCAGTGTTACAGACAATGCATCTTGTGCACACCTTCAAATTCTGTTGGCTTCACCTGCCTCCCAGACACAGCCTCTGGCTCTCCTCCAGCCCCTGCTGAGCGACGGTCAGCTCTGTGTGGGTCTGTAGCTAAGACTCCTGCCCACGTTCTCTGCCTTCTCCCACAGAGGGGACATTTACGCCACAGTGTACAGATTAGCTATTTCAACCTATAGCTCAGGTGAGTTAAATCCCCAAGGAGCAAACTCTGACTAATTAGAGACAGGAGCTAGGAAGAGAAGCCAGCAGATAAATTCCTTCTCCTGTCCTCTCTTCAACAGACTTTTCCAAATCGTGACTACGTCCGCACAGCACATGTGGTAATGTATCAAGAGGCGAAGCAAGTTCACCTGTCAAGTGTTAGCACCGTCTCATGGCTTGTTGTGAACTCCTTACATGGGCTTTCCATTCTCACTGCCTCGTTTTTCTTTTGTCTTTCTCTCTTAACACCCTGGAATTGCTTTAGGTTCTGTCTTTAAGACAACTGTAAAAAAAAAAAAAAAAGGCCACCCACTAAGATAGATTATAAAATTACATTTAAATTCAGTGAAACACTTACAAGAGACACACTTGAAACAAAATTGGTTAGGAATCTTGAAAGCATAGGAAAGATAGGCCATCGGCACCACCACCACCAACAAACTACAGTAGCAAAACGAACATCAGACAAAATAAAATTCAAGGTTTGGATACATTATGTAATTTATTATTACATATTATATACAAGTATATTACATAAAGAAATCAATCCACCAAGGAAATATAACAATAATGAATTTATATTTACCTCACAAAATTACCTCCAAGTATACAATACAGAAACAGACAAAATTACAAAGGAAAAAACGGCCAATATAGAAACGTGATGGGAGATTTTAATAAGTCATTTTAGGAATTATATGTAAGCAGACAAAGTATTATTAAAGTATAAAAAGTTTGAAAATGAAATCAACACCTATCTTCTAATAAATGAATAGAGAATTTTCAGCCAACAAATAGAGAAAATGTATTCTTTTCAAGTACACATGAAGCACTTACCAAAAAATGACCACATATAATACTAAGGCAGACAAGAAATCTCAGCACCAAAAAAATCAGTATCTATAGACCATTTCCTCTTGTGACAATAGAACCAAATTAGAAAGCACCCATAAAGTTCATTCCAAACAAAACAAAACAAGCAAGCATGTTGGAAACTTCGGACTGCATTACTAAGCAACTCATTGTGGACAAGGGCAGAGCCATGGAAATTACAAAATATTTAGCAGGGCCTTTCATTGAAAGTTACATTTTAAACCTATTGTAACTGAAGAGTGCTTAGAAGAGAGAATCTGTAACTGCAAATGCACTGATTAAAATGAAAGATATAAATCAATCAGTGTTGTTCAACTCAGGGACCAATGAAAAGATCAGAAACAGAAACAAGAACCAAGAAAAGAAAATGTTAAAAGTTAAGAGCAGAAAAAGTCATGAAGTAAAAAACAAGAAAACAATAGAAAAGATCAACAAAGACAAAAGCTGTTTGTCTTCTCAAAAAAACTAATAAAATTGGCTTCCAACAAAGTTGAACAAAGGAACCAAGAGAAAGGCATAAATATCCAAAATTAGGAATAAAGAGGAGCTATAACTAAAAAAGAGACTTTAAAAATCACAATAAGTGACAGTTGGCTGTTTTTAAATGTGGAAACCTAAAGAAATTTCATATTTCTAGAAAATAAAAATTGCCAAAATTAGCTTAAGAAAGAATAGGAAATCTGACTAAATCAAGCCATTAAAGAAATAAAGTGGTGAACAAAAGTAACCCCTCCTCAAGAAAAAGATCTGTCCTTAAATAGAAACTTGAAATGTGACAAAGGGACTGTCATAGGTTGATCAGGAAAGAATGAATTCTTCTCTCAACAGTACTGAGACAATTGGCCATCCATACTGCAAAGAGTAAAAACTAGGTTCCTACAATTTCATCATAGAGAGAAAGTATTTCCTGGTAAATTAAGAACCTAAATCAAAGAGACAAAATTTTTAAACACTTAGGCAAGAAAGAGGAAAATGTCTTCAGGGCAGAGAAAGATTTCTTAGACAAGGCATTATAAAAGAAGAGAAATATCGATAAATTTGACTGCCTTTTAATTAAAAACTTTGTTCAACAATAGCTACCCCAAGCAAAGGGGAAGACAAGCTACAACACTGTGGAAAATAATAAAACTGAAGATATGCATACCTGACGATTGAGAAATTCATCTCCTAGGTATAGTCCCTGGAGAGACTCATACAAGTGTGCACAGGGATATATGTACAAAAGCGTTGTGGGTGATATTGTTTGAAATAGTCAAAAATTAGATGGAAAAACATATATCAACAGCAGCATGGATAAACTGTGGAATGTTCGTTGGATAAAACAGCGACAGCAGGGAAAATGAGTAACTGGCTGCACATCGCAAGAATGAATCTAATAAACCCAGCTTAAGTCAAAGAAACA
Organism: Procyon lotor; assembly: GCA_028646535.1. Classification (NCBI taxonomy): domain Eukaryota; kingdom Metazoa; phylum Chordata; class Mammalia; order Carnivora; family Procyonidae; genus Procyon; species Procyon lotor. Next base: position 12,037 of record JAQQSY010002656.1, read on the forward strand.
AAGTAAAAGAAAAAGTACAAAGCAATTTCACTTCTATAAAGCTCAAAAGTAGACAAAACTAGCCTATGGTGTGTTTAGGGATTTCTACCTAGGTAGCTAAACTATACAAAAAAGCAAGGACACATGATAGATTTCTGGAGGTTGATAACTTTCTACTTAAACTGGTAATTTCCATGAGTACTCACTTTATAATTATATGGAGCACTTATGTCTTAAGCTGAAACCGTAGACTAGGAGAATATCATTGTAATACATACGACTAACAAATGCTTAGCTTTCAGAATTCACATATATATTTTTTAGGTCTTCGAATCAGTAAGAAAAGGAGGGCAAAAGATTTAAATAGCAATATGATAATTATATATATATAGTTCTATGCATATAATTGATATCTATAAAAGCTATAAATATGTGTTAAATATTAAATAGTTATTAAATAGTTAATATATATTAAAAATTCTCAGTCTCATTAGTAATGTGAAAGAGGATTAAAAAAAAAAAAAAAAAAAGGAGTAAGCATTGCTAAGAGTCATCCAAAATAGGGCAGGGAGGAGGGTGGGGAAGCAGAGCCACCTCTTAGGTTTCAATTCTTGAACATTAGAAACTGGACTTTCATCCACTGCAACTCATCAATTGCACTTTAAGCACCTTCTGGTACACATTTTTTTTACTTTGGATTGAAACAGAAATAATGGAACATCTACTAATCAAATAGCCAATCGTGTATTAATTTAAGTCTGTTAGTTTAACTCTGTCATAATCTATTCAAAACAGGTTCTGTAAGCTTCTGGGTTTGTCTTCTTAAGCCTGTACTCCCCTCTTGCCCTTGCAATTTGGAGTACACTTAATTTTGGTCTGCTCTGTGTCTCCAAGATTGCAGTCCCTAAATCCCCCATGGTTGCTTTATAGCCTCTTCTTGGTCAGTAGTAAATGGGGAAAATTCAAATTAAAACAATGATGAAATGTTGTTTTATAACCATCAGACCAGCAAACATTAAAAGCCTGACAACACCAAGTATTGATAAGAATATGGAAACACATAGATCTATACTTACACTCCTGGGAGTGTGCTTTAGGGAGTAATGTGGCCATATTTAACAACTTTTAAAAAGAGTATACCCTATGGAACCCTCCTACACTGTTGGTGGGAATGCAAGCTGGTACAGCCACTCTGGAGAACAGTATGGAGGTTCCTCAAAAAGTTGAAAATAGAGCTACCCTACGATCCAGCAATCGCACTACTGGGTATTTACCCTAAAGATACAAATGTGATCTGAAGGGGCACGTGCACCCAAATGTTTATAGCAGCAATGTCCACAATAGCCAAACTATGGAAAGACCCTAGATGCCCATCAACAGATGAATGGATAAAGAAGATGTGGTATATATATACAATGGAATACTATGCAGCCATCAAGAGAAACGAAATCTGGCCATTTGCAACAACGTGGATGGAACTGGAGGGTATTATGCTAAGCGAAATAAGTCAGTCA
>JAQQSY010002657.1:0-13529 GCA_028646535.1 Procyon lotor
GGGGCACGATGTTATCTGTAACAGCAGTTAATTCTGTGGCAGCTCTTGGGTGTCTCGGTCCGTGCACAGCCTGCAGCCCAGCCCCCTGGGTTCTGGCCGAGGGGTGGGAGAGGGCAGCTCGCCGACCAGCCCCACTGAGTCACTCTCTGGCCTGGAGCCCGGTGGGGATTTCCACGTGGCCCGTGTTGTCTTCCCCTCGTTTCCTGTCGGGCTGTGACGCAGGCCGGCTGCCAGGGAGTGCTGGGGGGCTCTCCCGACCTGGGCCACTGCCAGCCTGCCTTGTGACCCTAGCGAGGCTCCGTGGGCAGCTGTGTCCCACTGTGGTCCCCACCAGGGTTGTGCCTGCTGGCTCTGTCCTGCCCAGGGCTGGGGTGGGGGGTGGGCAGCTCCCTGGAGGGCCTCGGGTTGGCTGCCTTTTAGGATGGAAGGTTTGGTTGAGGAGCAAGAGGTTATTCAGGGGGGCCAGTTCATACGGGGGTGTTTAGGTTATAAAACCAAGGTTGGCCTAAAGCAGCTCTCTCTTGATCTGCTGATGAGAGCATTTGTAAATGAAGCAGCAGACTGAGCCATTTCATTCATGCACTTAAAGGAATGACTCCGGTAGAGTATCTAATCTCTTTAGGTCTTTCTAAAGTGTCTGCCTATCTCTGTCTGTTTCTAGTACCCACATTTCTTGATGTGCTTTTAAAAAAAAAAAAAAAAAAACCTCCATTGGTAGGACTTCCACATCTTCATGGTTTTTTTTCCCTCTAGGACTTGTTGTGCAAGGCAGTTTATAAATGCTGTCTTACGTAGTTCTGATCACCGCAGTAGAAAGCGGTGTTACGTAACTCTGTGGCCACTACCCACATTGGGCTGTTTAAATTTCAGGTAGGTAAAATTTAGAATCCAGTTCCTCAGTCTTGCTAGCCACATCTCAGGTCCTCAGCAGCCACATGTGGCTAGGGGCTACCACGTGAGCCAACACAGAAGAGGTCATTTTCACCGAGACAGAAGGTTCTAGCTCTGGCTAAGGTCTGAACGCTGTAGATGAGGAGACAGAGTTCCCCCACAGAGATGAAGTTGCCATGATCACTTACAGCCGGTAAATGGCAGGGCAAGAGTTACGGCCCCGATCGGCCTGACCCCAGAGTCCGTCTGTGTGCCCATCCGTCCATTCATTTATTAAAGCACATTTGTGATTAATACTGCAATGTCTTCATATCGCCATCCTTTGTCTAATGACCAAATGAGAGACTTTTGCTTTACAGATAAGGCAACTGAAGGTTATACTTTTTCCCTCCCTTCTTTCTTAGAGAAGAGAAATTGATCTGGAAACTTCAGGGGCCCTTGAGGTAGCCTGAAGGGTTCTCTGTGCATCTGCTCTCCTGCCCTTTTCCCAGACCCCGTCCAGCTGGGGGCGGCCGGTTCCTGTTGGCGTCCTCATCAGGGCTCGGGAGTGAGTAAGCTAGCAGTGTTTTCCTCACAGTAAGCCTTTGGCCTGTTTCCTGTTGGAGGATTTGTGGATGTTGGCGATCTCTTGTGGGGGTGAGGAGGGTTCCTTTTGTTAAAGCCAAAGGAGGCCTCAGGAGATATACATTAGTTTTGTAGCCAAAAATACTGATGTCCAGAGAGATGAGGGGATTGGGAGGGTCATGCAGGTAGCCAGGATTCTTAAACTTGTTTTCAAGGCAGGATTTATCTGATAATCTTAACAAGGTAATCACTTCGTGGACCGGGAGGGTTTTCTCATGGAGAGGAAAACACTGCAGTGGTGTTCCTCTGACCTGAGACCGTTCGGGAGGGTGGAGAAGCATGGGGCTTTCAGGTTATACCAGGGTTCAAATCCTGGACCCACCACTTGGAAAGTCATGGGATGTAAGCAAATACTTGAAGTTCTGAGCATCCATTTCTTCATCTGTAAAGGAGGGATGAAGTGGCTCCCTGCCTTAGTTTTAAAGATGAAATTTCAACATATGTAAGAGGTTTACAATTCCGGGCATATTGTAAATGCACATTAAACAGACACCTTTTCCATCATGATAGTACCATCACCTCCTTCCAACATTCTAATGTTATAGCCTGGTATCCCCTCTGTAAGGCACTCTGATCTGTAGGACCCCACGAAGCTGGGAAATGGGGTAAACTTACTTTGAAATGGCCCTTTAATTATATTTCTAAATGATGCGTTCAGTGTTTTTCTGCAACCCTTGGACTTCTTTTCAGGTGGAGGACCTCTAAATTTTTAACTTATTTTAAGATTTCATTTATTTATTTGATAGAGAGACACAGCGAGAGCAAGCGCAAGCAGGGGGAGTGGCAGAGAGAGAAGCAGGCTTCCCATGGAGCAGGGAGCCCGATGAGGGGTTCGATCCCAGGACCCTGGGATCATGACCTGAGCCGAAGGCAGCTGTTGAACGACGGAGCCACCCAGGCACCCCGAGGACCTCTAAATTTAAAGTGATGCATCTGTTAATCTGGAAAGTACGATCTTTATATCCCAGAGTATCTGGAGAGTCTAGAAACAGGCAAAAGAGTATATCCCGTTTACCACCTTTTCAGAGACCCTGCCGACTAAGACAACAAATCCCTGGAAAATAGGTTGCTTTTATGTTCAAGCTCTTGTTCCTTTGGAAGGAGAAATGCTGGTGAGCCCTGGGTGTGTCGGCAGCTCAGCCGATCGTCCACCTCGGCGGCTGACCCAGCTCGCTGACCCCTGCCGTGGGAACTCCCTTCCTCACCTGGGCCCGAGGGCCTGGAGACTTCTGGGTCTTCAGGAAAAGAATCTCTTATCTTTGGGAGAAACGGCTGAAGGTAAAGTGTCAGTTTAGCTTCAGCTTTCAAAGGTCTTTCTCGGTGTGGCCTCGGAGCACCTTGAAAACCCTCACAGTCTGGTGCCCGGAAGAGGCTGCATCTGGAGGGCCTGGAAGGAAGGATGGGACATGGGGGCAGCCAGGGGGAGGCCAGTGGCCGGAGCATGGCCCTGACCTTCGGGAATTTACCTGGGAGATGGGCCTGGCCTTTCCAACTGAGAAACCTTTTCTTTTTCGGGGAGGGGGAGGGTGTCAGGCCTGGAGTCAAAACTCCCAGCTCCCACTAACCTGCAAGACGTTGAAACACAAACCAAGCCACTAGTTTATTTGTTGGAAAGTATAACCACTGTGAGGTTATAACCAGGGCGTTCTCTTCTTGTGGGCACCCCACCCAGGAAGCCAAATGGTCAGAGGCGTGGGTGGGTCAGGATGGGGGTGGGGTGGGGGAGGGAAGGCTGGGGAGCAAGTTCCCCGGGGCCCTTGTGGCGGCGAGGCCCCTCCCTGCTGGACAGGCTTGCGTGGCCCTGCCCGTGGCTGCCCCCCTCCCCACACCTCTCAGCCACACACCTTGTGACCCACCTTCCTTCTGTAGGGATTGGGACCTGCTGTGGCCAGCGACAGAGAGCCTCTCTGAGGTGACGTTGCTCATCTCTGCCTAGACCCACATGCTGTTTTCTAGTGGGGTCGCCCTGCAAAGGGTTTGCTTTCCACCTTCTCCGGTCCCGATGACCGCGTGAGCCCCCGACCTCCCCGTGACAGCCGGCGACCTGGCCTCCCGCGGGCCTGGCCTCCACGAAAGCTGCGGGGACAGGATGGTCTGAATTAACCACTTTTTTGTCTTCCCCGGGCCTTTTCGCTTTAATAGCTCAGCAGAGAGACATCTGTGATGGCCGGCGTCCAGACTGCGTGGTATTTATTTTTGATTTGAAATATGAAAAGCGTTTTTTGAAGACAACTGACTCTCTGAGTCATGCCCAGGGGAGCAAACGGCCTGAAATGCAAGCCGGAGCCTCACATAACAGGAGAGGCTGCCGTGCTGACCGGCGCTGGGGGTCAGGTCCCCGCTGGACGGGGCGTGCCGGCCGGAAGGGCAACACATGGGCACGGGCCGTGGGGTCCCCTCTCGCCACCGCTCAACTACCCGGGAGCCCCCCACAAGGGGATCCCACAGGATGGGCTGACTACGTGGAAACCCACACAACCCGGCCCGCGTTGAGCAACCACGCTTGAGTAAGCATTCTCGTCTTGGGCTGTGCGGGCTCCGTGTGAGGGTGTTTGTCCCCGAGCAGCTGCACATGTGACAGGAGCCCCCAGGTCCCCAGGGGCTCACTTGCTGAGCTTCTCCTGCGTCCTCTCATCATGAAAGTGTGATCTAAGGATGGACACAACTCCCCTTTGTTCTACCCTTGACAGTTCACCTTCGCGGGCTTCTTCGTGTCTCTGCGCCATCCTGCGAGGTAGTGAGGGCTCTGGTGATGATGCTCTTTTCAAGGATGAGGAGGTTGGGGTGCGTGTTGTCATTCCTGTCTGTGGGGGCTCCGTGTGGTGCGGCAAGGCCAGAGCCCGGGGCCTCTCCCTCCCCCAGCCTGCTTGCTGCTGAAGATGGGGGTTTCCTGAAGCCTTCTCCCTCCACTTCGAATGGAACCCCTGGGGTACCAGTGGGAATATGTACTTTAAATGTGCTTCGTGGTGATTCATACAGACCTTCCTGCTAAAGCGACCCAGTGGCTGACCCCGTCTAAACCTCATACCTCAGACCCGTAGGGCCTCTGGGAATGGTCTTAATCTTGTGTGTTGAGAGCCAGGCTCCTCGAATGGAATGCCAGCTCCCCCAGGCCAGGGACCTTCCCTGTCCTGTCCACGGCTGTGTCCCTGTGTGCTCTGTCCGGGTGCCTGGGACAGTGCCTGGCACACAGTAGGCCCTCAGCAAGTATTTGCTGGGCACATGAGTATTTCCCTCAGCCCCATGGTTAGTGCGGGAGAGTGGACAATGGTGTCTCACGGGACTGGGGCAGGTCTCCCTTCTGGTAAGTTTGTGCGATTTGTACAGCTTTGCGGCATGTCTGTTTCCCCATCCAAGGAATGGGGGGGAGAGCGTGCCTCCCTCCCAGCTCCCCAGCGAGGCTAAGATGGACACTCCCCGCACACGATGGGGTGTCCCCGCATTGCGGGGGGGGCAGATCACGTGCTGGGGCTCCCTGGTGTCTTGGCGTGAGCCGCAGGGTCATCGTAGCCGTCACTTTGTCCACTGCCATCAAATGGGATCCATTCAGCCGGCATACAGAGGAGGTGTAGGGACGGACTTGGTGCCCCAGGCTAAACCCTGGCCACCTCGGGCCTCCCATCAGGACCAGACACCAGCATAAACCCAGGTGGCTCAAACCTAGAGCCAGGCTCATGAATGCATGAGTAAATATTTACCCCGTCTGAGGTCGAATGTGAACTGTCTACCAGGAGTTCTGTTTTTCCCTTTCTCCTCCCTCTCTGCCTGTTGTCCCTCCCCCTTTTTAAAAAAAGAAACCGAGAGGTTGAAAAGTTAAGTGACGGGTTTGACCCAGCCAACCATTGGAATGTCCTCCGGTCTTGTCTGAACCCCGCTCCTCATGCAGGCGCGTCCTCCTCCCAGAAGCCTTCCCAGATTGGCATAGGGTGGACAGGGGAGGACCGTGACTTCTCCTCCATCCCCTTTAGGACTCACTGGACAGGTGGTTGGGGGCAGCTCGCACCCAGTGCTCTCATGGTCCTTGTCCTCTGTAGCCTGTCCTATGAGTTTCTTAAGACACAGGGCTGTCTGTGTCTTCTGTTCCCTTGTGGGGTTCGCTTATACATTCATCTCCTCACCCACTCATCCGACAATACAATCTTATGGGCAACCCGACTGGTCTCTGGCTTGGGACCTTTCCCTACCGGGAGTAAGAGAAACCTATGCTTGGCCTGGACTGGACAGCCAGAGCCCAGAGGATACTGTGGGAGTGTCAGGGAAGTGGTTTTTATACACACATTTAAAAAAAAATTTATTTGGGAGAGTGAGAGGGAGAGCGCACAAGCTGGGGGGAAGGGCAGAGGGAGAGGGAGAAGCAGGCTTCCCGCCGAGCAGGGAGCCTGATGCAGCGGGGCTCGATCCCAGGACCCTGGGCTTGTGACCTGAGTCGCAGGCAGACGCTTAACCCAGTGATCACCCAGGCACCCCAATGGAGTCGGGAGGAGTTGAATTCCTGTAACTCAGGAATACTCAGTCTTGCTGATGAGTTCCTCTGAAAAAATACCTTATCAGGCCCTTTGCTGTTCACTGGATCCTTACATCTGCAGGTTCCCGCCTGCACCCAGGACAGGAAGTTCGCAGGCACAAAGCAGAATCTACCTTCCCTACCACTCAGCCTTTTAAAAATGTGACTAATTGTGAGCTAACCGAGCCTGGGCCAGGCATGGACGCAGTTATGCATGGACTGTGTTGGGTGGTGTGTCATTTCTGACTTGCTGGGAAAGTCTTTGGCAGTAGGGGCGGGGATGAGAAGCCGAGCATCACCGGGACTAGAGGTCTTCTAGGAAGAGCATGATCTCGAGGCCTCACATGCACGAGGAGTGTGGATCAGGTATTTATTTCGTGGACGACCGGAGAGGAGCCTAAACTTGGGCTTGGGCTCCCAGCTGATCCTGACTATCTAGTGGCCTCGAGCAAATCATTCCACCTTGCTTAGCCTCAGTTTCCTTACCTGTAAAATATGGGGAGTAGAATTTACCACCTGGGTTCTCCAGGGAATCAGATGAGCCAGTGTATGCTTTTCACACCTCGGCATGGCTCCTGGTGCAGAGTGACTTCTAAAATCTTAAAGATTGCTGACACTACTTGGGTGTGCACTGTGTGTCATGGGCTAGGAGAAAAAAAAAGTGAGAGCAAACAGGGGTCTCCTCTCTAGAAGGAATCGGTCTTTGTGGGGAGAGAATAGTTTCTGTAACAATAACTACTGACTGATCGTTTTCCTAGAGCAGTGCCCGTGTGCTAGAAAGATAATGGAGCTAACAGGCAACTTAAAACCTTATAGCTGTGTTAAAATGTAGACAGAGAAAGATGAGATTAATTTCCAGTAGTCTTTTATTTAACACAATATGTCAAAAATCCTTCATTTCAGCATGTACTCAGTATAAAACCTGGGAATGAGCTATTTGATGTTCTGTCTTAAAACCTTACTAAGTCTCTGGCGTCAATGTGTCCCCCACACTTGTGCTTTGGACCGTCCACGTTGCAAGCACTCGTCCTGGACGGCACAGCTTTGGTATTTCTTTGTTAGGTCCGCTGACATCACCTAACATTTTGGAGGGAGCAGGTACGCTCACGGCGGCCGTGACCTGCTTGCACCTGCTGGATGGTCTCGGGTCTTGTCTCCACCAAGGGGCAGGGGGACTTGGATTTGCTGAGTGTCTGCTGTGTGCCAGGCCCTGTGCTAGGCTCTCTACCTTTGTTATGCCCTTTAAGCCTCAGAGCAGTCTTGTGGGGTCAGTATCAGATGCGTTTTATAGATGAGGAATCAGGCTCAGAGAGGCCAAGCAACTTAGGGTCCGGGGTGGCATGGGAATTTGCGCCTGCTGAATTCAGAGCCTTCCATTCACTGGTCCTCTTCCCCCTCCGCAGAGAGCGAACTTGCACACTGTATGGTATGCAGGCTGAGTACCCCCGGAGAGCACAGAAGCCTGGGGGCGGGGGTGGGGGATGCACCGTGCCGGGCCTGTTCAACAGGGGGTCTACGATGTCCGTTCACAAGGCCCGGGCCTGCTTCGGTTGAGGTGATACGTGTGTAAAAGCAGCATTCTTTCTAATTATTTCCAACGGGCTCTGCTGGAAAGGCACCCTATTCTGCTGTTGGGGGCAGGGCTCGTGACAGTGGGGGGTTGTGAGGTGGGCCCCAGACTCCCTACCAGCTGAGAACGCCGTGCACTTCGCGAGCCTCCAGACAGCTGAGAGTTTCTGCCTGGGGAGTTCCCAAGAATTCGGGGAGGCTGGTGTTGAGTGAGTTCTGGAAGGTATGTGTGCATTCATGCAGTTACTCGCTCGTTTACCAAATATTTACAGAATATGCGCTTTGAGCAAGAGTGATTGGGTGTTATCTTGTGATGGTCCCTTTACCTCAGGGGATCCCGGTCATCAGCATGGGGGGGTACCTCCCGGCAGCATTCACGTTCTCCCCCCTGCCCAGTCCAGGACACTGGGGCTCAACAGGCACATCTCTGTCGAGGCTGCTGAACGGAAGGCAGAAGCCCTCAGAACTAAGGGGTCTGGATTCATCCGTCCATCTGTCTGCCTGTCTGTCTAGCCAGCAGGCAGGCCTCGAGCTCCTTCTATTTGCCAGGCGTCGAGCTCCATGCTTAGATTTTTGGTTTTCAGTGTGCTTGTTTGGTTTTATTTTCAATCACCGCAATCACAGTGACTGGGTGTTGAATCACGGCTGACGTCTGGTGTGTTCCAGGCACTGGGGAGTCCTCCCAGGCCTATTGTAAAGAGGGGGAAACCAAGGCATAGAGACGATACTTTCTGAAGGCTCACAACTCTCCAGAGCCCTGAGATAGCCACTGACTGCTTCTCTGTCCCTGGGGTCCTGTACGGGTCCTGACGTGAAGCCCCACTTGCCGGTACCTCTTGTGAAGCCTTGTCTGGTCTTCAGGTTTACCAACTGTAAGGTGGGGCATGGCTAGCTGGTCTACCCTCCTCAGAAACCAGCCTGCTCAGGAGACGATGCTCCTTTGGGATCCTGCCTAGCTAAGGACGCTGTGTTACTATGAGAGGGGTCATGCATGGGTCCCCCATCAGCCTATCTCTCTGCTCCTCTGAGCGCCCCCTTCCCTTGGTAGGCAGGGTGTAGTACGTGGGGTGTGCTCCCTTACCTGGGAGGCTTCTGGAGCTGTCCTCTTCCGTGGAACAATAGGACAGGACAGCCTAAGCAGACCTGCAGAGAACCCAGTCCACACTGATGGCCGCCTGAGAGATCCTCCACTTCAGAGACATGGGACTTAGTGACACAAAGGGACCCTGGAGAATAACTAGCAAACATTGACTCTAGAGGGGGAACCAAGTCCTGGAGAGAGCGGCCACGTGGACTGATGGAGGTACATGAAAATGCCTCTCCTCTCTGCATCTGAATGGCAAGGTGCCATGCCGGGGACCTCCGCCTGCCCCTCAGTACCTGACAGGAAGTGACACGCTCTGAATTCAGCACTTGCTGGGTAAACGCCTCTGTCCCCATCACCCTCACCAGGGGGCTTTGGGACAAGCCACATCACTGTTTGCTATTGTCTGGTGGAAAATCAGGGGGCGTGCACACTGCGTGCTGTCTGGCCCCCTTGGGAATCCCTCCACGGGCAAGATGGAGCCAGACTGGGGTGGACACCTTGTGCTCCCATGGGGAACCAAGGGGGCAGGACCCCCAGGCCCAGCCTTCCGATCCAAGAGGCAGGGGTTCCAGGGCTCTGGAATCGCAGGAATGAGAGAGAAAGAGCACTGGGTAGAAGATCTGGGTTCAGGTCCCTGCACCTGCCTTCTGAGCTGCATGACCTCTGAGTTCCCATTTCCATATGGAGGAAGATGAACTTTCTGGCAGCTTTGGGTCGTTGCCTTTGCAGAAATGGCACGTGCCTCAGCTGAGGAGCCACGCCTCCCAGTCCTGTGTAACCTGGAAGCGTGGTTGCCATGTGAGGCGGCCTCATTACCATCCACTTGTCACCCTAAGGCAGGGCCGAGTACTTTGTCTCCTTCTGATAAACTCCTGAGCTGAGCAGAAATCAGCCTCCCCGTGGCCTCCGCCCTTGAGGACTGCCCACTATTAAGTCTTCTGCCCTGTCCCCTCGGACTGCTCTCCTCCCCGCAGAGCATCGCCGACAGCTTCGTTTGCCCCTTCCTCTGACCGCTGTTCTGCGTCTCCTCACCCTCCTGGTCACCCCTTCGGAACACTCGCGCAGCCCATGTATGTGGCCCTAGGGATAGTGTCCCACGCAGGACCCCGGGTGCTGCTCCCGTCAAAGTGGCAGAGACCGGGGCCTCCCCGTTGTGGGGGCCGTGCCTCCTCTCGGGGCAGGTTGCTGGGACAGTCTGACTTTCTGGAAGGGTGACCTCAATTGACCCCATTTGCTGAACTCCTGGCAGAAATGGGCAAAGCCCTCCCGGACCTGTAATCTGTGTTCTTGCCCGAGGAAAACCCTGCCCGCTTCGGCCCACTGACGTACTGCCGGGCTTATAGCCGTGATCTTCCACATCGTAACACAAGTTTGCCCCAGATGTCAATATATGTTGCCTTTTCTTTTCTCTCTCTCTCTCTCTCTCTTTTTTTTTTAAAGAAAAACTTAATTGGAATTTTTTTTTTTTTTTTTTTTTTTAAGATTTTATTTATTTGACAGAGAGAAACACAGCGAGAGAGGGAACACAAGCAGAGGGAATGGCAGCGGGAGAAGCAGGCTTCCTGCAGAGCAGAGAGCCCGATGCGGGGCTCGATCCCAGACCCCTGGGATCTGACCTGGGCCGAAGGCAGACGCTTAACGACTGAGCCACCCAGGCGCCCCTTAATTGGAATTTTTAATGCATTTTTTTTTTTTTTTTTTTTGCGGGGGAGTGGGCTGAGTTTCCATTTGCCTCTAAAAACAATGAGAAGGAAAACCAAGCATGATCTTATTGCCAGAAATTATGGAACCAGATCTGAAATTAATTTACAAAGTCATTAGTATTTTCCATTTGTGAACCCAAAAGTGAATATAAGTGCAGTTCCCTGTAATTAACTACAAATTAGAACAGGATTGGGAGGACTTCTCAGGGCCCAACTCACAAACTCTAGCAGAAGCGGATGGGCATGGGGGGGGGGGCATCCAAGGGTGGCTTTGGTTTTCACTCAAGTCTATGATTTCAGGAAAGTAAGACCGACTCAAATATTCTCCTGAAGAAAGTACTTTCCCAACAATCTGAAAACTGGCAGGGACTTCAGAATGATGTGTTCTAACTTTCTTGTTTTCTGAAGGAGGCAACTGAGAGATTCAGAGAGTGTAAGCGACTTGCCCGAAGTCACACAGCAGGAATTCGGGAGCTGGGATCTGTGCTCTGAGGCTCTGGCCACCACTGCCTGCCCCCCCCCCCCCCCTGCTTCCCAGGCTCTGGTCAGCTTGAGCCTTTCACTCCGTTGAGCCCGGAGATGTGCTCACGTCCCCACGCAGTGTTCCCAGTGAGATGGCGGGGAGGGGGGGGTGTTCCGGTTGGAGTCCCCCCTTTTCCACCCTCGCCATGCACTCAGGGTGCAGATGTGCTGGTGCCTACGGCCTGGCACCCTTTCCAGAGCCCCTTTATTCCCCAGGCTCACCCCCAGCCCGGCCCACAGCAGGAGAAGCCCATTGATGTCCCCTCCCCCGCTCGTGCACGCATGAGCATGTGTTACACGCAGAGACCTTGAGCCAGCACATTGCTCGGCAGAGCCGCTGCTGGGAGTTCCCGGCCTCGCTCCGCCGTTTTCCTCACTAACAGGATGTCTTCAGGGGCTGGGAGGCTCTGACGCCAGGGGCCGTGGAGAGGGGTGAAGTTACCCACGGGCATGAGCTCCTTTCTCAAACGTTCTCAAGTCTAGGTCTTGAGAAAAACCATCTTTCCGTGTGGGTGTTAAGGACCATGATAGTGATGGTAAATATTTGCACGGACGGTGCCAGGCCCTGTCCTGAGGGCACTTCCTTCTCACAGTGACCTGGGTCGCAGGGCCGTGCCTCCTTTCTTTGACAGATGAGGCAACCGAGGGCCATAGGGACCGGTGGGAGGTGGTGGCGAGGCAGAGGACCCAGCTATCAGCCCTTTAGGCCCCCCCGCAGGGTCTTGCTGGGGTGACATGCGTGCAGAGGGGGCCTTGTCTTGGGAGAGCAGTCTGTAAGCTGGGGAGGTGCCAGGAGCTGGGGGGCCTGGTTCTGGAATGACAGATGTCGGGGAAGGGCTGTGTTTGGGAAGGCTTCTTGTGTGCCCCAGGGGCTGGCCGTCGGGGTTCTGGCCGTCCCATGGGACACTGCGAGGGGGGCAGGAGCGGTGGGACAGAGAGTGGCTCTGGTGAGTCCCTCTCTCCGGGCCCCCTCCCTGTGCCAGAAGTCCAGAAGGCAGTCCCGGGCCAGTCGGCTGCCTCCGAGCCACTGCTGTCTCTGTAACCCTTCGTCCTCTAGAAGCTTCCTTCCCTCCTTTGGGAAAAGAAGGGGATCACAGCCTCACAGCCTCCTTCTTCACTGTCAAGACTAATCTACCCGGAACTTCTTGCACAACACCTGGTACCAAGTAGGCCCTCTTTAAATAATAGTTTTCTTTTTCCCTTTCACTCATTTTTTTTAAGTAACTTTTTCTCTCCCTATGATAACAAAAATTGTACAAGACAGAGACAAGTTAATATGTTGCTGTATATACTCTCAGGCCAAGAATGTCCTAAGTGTTTACATACCACGGGACTGTGAACTTGGATTTTCTCAGCTGGGTCTGGGCTGGCTCAGACGCCCTCTCCAAGACGCCAGGAGCAATTCCCGGCCGCGGTCTGTTGTCGTTGGGGTTTTGTGCGGGTACTTTCACTGTAGCTTACAGATGTGAAGCACTCAAGTTATAGGTAAATTGTAACTTGCGCACTTTCCACGGGAGTTAACAAATCTAGGTGTCTTTCCATATTGACTTCAGATATCTAAAACGTCTTATTATTTCTTTGCTAAGAAAAATAAGAAGATTCTGCTCTCTTCCTATTCTTCTTCCTTCCTCCTCTCAGGGGTTTACTCTCCTGAAATTGGTGTGTGTCCTTCCCAGCGGGAGTTGGTAGCCTATTGTTTATAAACTCCAGTTGCCCCCTTATGGAATGTGTTTGAACCACCAAAGCAAATGATCACTATTTGGGAAGAAGAAGTGTGAATAGCTGAGGCGCCCGGGTGTCTCAGTGGGTTAAAGCCTCTGCCTTCGGCTCAGGTCATGATCTCAGGGTCCTGGGATCGAGCCCCGTATTGGGCTCTCTGCTCAGCGGGGAGCCTGCTTCCCCCTCTCTCTCTGCCTGCCTCTCTGCCTACTTGTGATCTCTCTCTCTCTGTCAAATAAAAAAAATAAAATAAAATCTTAAAAAAAAAATGTGAATAGCTAAGGCCGGGGGCATGTGATTTCAGAGAAAATAAACCCACTTGTTCCCAAATTTCTGAAATTATAAATCCACTGCCTTTGACTTAAAACTTGACCCCACCACCCCCATGCTTAATGACCAATTGGAGCTTGTGCCGTGCTGAGCTCCCAGGGTCATCTGGACCTTTCATGTGAGCCTATACAGGCTAGAGTCCGTTATTCTTAGAGCAGATGTTTTGGCTTTTTTCTGTTTTTCCCCACCTCCCGACCCCTCCCCACCACCTTGACCACAACTGTAACATAGGCTTACTGTGGAGAATTTGAAACACAGAGCAGAGGAACAATTAAAATCCTTCGCTGCCCTCCTACCCTCAGGTAGGTATCCCCCTAGATACCCCAAAGGTATCCCCCGCCCCCTTAAGTGTGGAGAACTGGGGGTCGCTGGGCCTTCCAAGGGGGGCCGGTCCCATGGTCTCTTAGGGTCTCCCAAGCAGGCCCTCAGCTTGTGAGTGTTCCCAAAATGAGAGGGTCACCCACCCAGGGTGAGGTCAGTGCACTGCTCGGACCAGAAGGCCATCTCCTGGTGGCCGGAGGCCTTTTCCCTGCCATGTCTACTCTCCATGTTGGCGTCTAATCCTCCAGCACGGTGGGGC
>JAQQSY010002658.1:0-13528 GCA_028646535.1 Procyon lotor
TCCACGGAAAATAAGAAATAAGAAGTGCAAACATTCCTAAGAGACAGCTGCTGCTTCTTAACAGATGATGAGATTATTTACCTAGAAGAGCCAAACAAATCAGCTGAAAAATATTAAAACCGATGGAGTTTAGGATAAAGGCTCAGCTTTAGATCTAGTCTTAGCCACCAAATTAAATGTGCTTGCTTTGAGAGTTACTCATGCAAAGCCATTTTCTGTAGCGTAAGAAATTAGGGTTGACAAACTTTTGCTCCTTCTCTCCTCTCCCGTCTCAAACGGTGAAATACCATCGAGTCTGAAACCGGATAACAAAAATCTTCTCAACCCAAAACTGCTCCTGAAGGGTTGAGCCACATGTGACTCGACTCAAAAAACACTTTATCTCCTGCCCCCAGCTACCGCAGCTACTAATGGATAAGCATGTCAACCAGACCAACATAATTCTTCCGATAGAGGGCAAGGAAGAGCACCTTCAGAGGAATATTTTTTCCAAACCTTATACTGCTTATTATATAAACTTGCGTGCGGGCAATTGCAGCTCGCACAAAATAAAAATAAGATATTCGGGGTCAAACTTGCTTTAAAAAAAAAAATAAGGACATAAAATTAATTTTATTTCAAAGATATTTAGGAAGGAGGTTGTTCCTGTTGCACTCCTGACGGGCTCCGCATCACCGGCCACCCCTGAGCATCCAAACGGTCCCCCAGGGCTCCCGAGGTACACTGCGCGGTGGCACCGCCAGCTGACCCGGGAGACGCGGGGCCAGAGCCTTCCCCGATCACCCCAGGCCAACAAGGGGGGCCGGAGCTCTGTGGACGCGGAGGAGGGCCAAGGGTTACTCGGTCCCCGACACACACAGCATCCTCAGGACAGCACCAGGGAGGGTGCGGGAGGCTCCGGGGGCCCCGGGGAGCCCCGGTCGGGCGTGCCCACGCACCTGTCCCACCTCGCCGAGGGCTGGGGGCGCCTCTCAGGGCCGCAGTCCTCGGGAGTCCCCTGGCCCTCCGTCCTGGGCTCCTGCGCCAACCCCCGGGGCCCGGAGGGGAGGGGGGCGGCCCCCTACCGCTGCCACCTGCGGCACGGGTCCCGCAGCTCCCGGGCTGGGTGGGCAGGACGGGGTAGGACGTCCGTCCCGGGCTGGGGGCGGCACCCGCCAAGCGGAGGGGGACCGGGGCCACCGCGGCGACAACGGCAACAGAGTCTTCCCTTTCAGACGGACCGTCCTGCGCCCCCGCTCCCGGACCCTCGGACCCCAGCGCTTGCCCGCTCCACCCAGGAAGACGACGCAGCGGAGGCGCAAAGGAGCCGGCGACCAGCGCCGCTCCTACTCACCCGCCCCGCTAGCTCCAGCCGCGCCGCCGCCGCCGCAGCCCGCAGCCGCCGCGGCTCCCCGCGCTCACGGATGCTCCGCGAAAGGTCCCTGGGATCCTACCCGCGCCTCCGGGAGCCGCCTCCAGGGGGCGGGCGCGAGTCTGCGCGGAGCATCCTGGGAGTTGTAGTCCTGGGGCCTCTGCGTCTTCACCCTCTGCCGCACTCCATCTAAAAACGTGGTGGTCCTTTCTTCCCCGGTCCTTCTTCTGTCTCTCTCGGGCTCATCTCCGCTTCTGACTGATAAATGCTGCAGCGCCCGGTCGAGCCCTGAGCCTCCTCTGCTCACTCTAGATCGGTGGTTTGCAAAGTATGGTACCTGGACCAGCAGCTTCAGCATCAATCATTTGGGAACCTGATAGAAATGAAAATTCTCCATCACTGGGAGGCTATTCCATTTTAACTGTATTAAAAACTGGGGGTGGGACCCAGGAATCTGTATTTTGCAAACCCTTCCAGTGGTTCTCATTGCCCTACACACCACCAACCAACAAGGTACTTAACACTACATCTAAGACATTAGCTACCTGCACTCATATACACATATCCTTGTGTCCCTAGGTACACTGCTGGACACCCAGGCAGTTTATGTCCCAGCCTCGACCTCTCCCCTGACGCCTGACATTGTCCACCCGACATCTCCTCTAGATCCTCTGAGACACCGGAAATCCAACAAGGTCACAACCAAATTTATGGTCTTTACTTCCCTCAATCTGGTTCTCCTCCAATGTACCTATGACCACAGAATGAAAACTGTCCACTGTGTTTATACACACAGAAGTCACTTAAAACGGTAGTGAAAACTCCAGAGGTGGACTGTCAGGAACCCTGAATCATTTTTGAAGGAGAGAGGATCAAATGAGGAGGGAATAATGGAGTCAGGAAGAATAGCCAACTCTTGCAAGATGTGGTGGGGAGGGGAGGGAGAGGTACTGCCAGTCGGGGATGGAAGTGTGGCTGAGGATTTTTTTAAAGATGTTTAAGTATTTATGAAAAGAATCCTGTTCAGAGGGGCGCCTGGGTGGCTCGTTGGTTAAGCAGCTGCCTTCGGCTTGGGTTATGATCCCAGGGTCCTGAAATTGAGCCCCGCATCGGGCTCCCTGCTGAGCGGGAAACCTGCTTCTCCCTCTCCCACTCCCCCTGCTTGTGTTCCCTCTCTCGTTGTGTGTGTCTCTCTGTCAAATAAATAAATAAAATCTTAAAAAAAAGAAAAAAAGAATCTTGTTGAAAGAGAGCTTCCAACTCTATGGGAGAGGAAAAGGTATTTCCTACTGTACGATTCCTGAAAAGATTGTATATACGTGAGGAGGGAGATAGAGTCCCAGGCATAAATTAGAGGGATGAGTCTTGACTAGTGGTTCCCAGCCAGAGGTGATTCACACCCCCGACCCAGGAAACTATGGTGATGTCTGGAGACGTTTTTGGTTGCCATGACTACAGGTGGCACGGGCATCTAATGGAGAGAGGCCAGGGATGCTGATAAACATTGTGCAATGCATAGGACAGTCCCCCACGACAAAGAACGGTCCAGCCTCAAATGTCCATAGTGGGGAAGTTGAGAAACTCTAGGTTGGACAGTAGCGCCTTCTGCTGGAAGAAGTGGGAAGAAAGGGAGAAGAGAAAAACCAGAGTATTCTCTGGAAAGGAAAAGAGGAAGTCATCTATGAGAACAGATAGGTGTGGTGGGTGGGTGTGTGGGTGTGTGTGTGTGTGTGAGAGAGAGAGAGAGAGAAATGCGGAATCATGGGATCTAAGTGGAATAATAAGAGAAGTAAAGGAGGGAGATCAATGAATAGTGGGGGAGAAGTAGTGGGTTCAACAACAGACCAGGAGTTTTGACGGGAGTCAGAGATTTATTTGTCTTATTGGAGTAATTAAAGAAGCAAGCTGGAGAGGAGCTTCTTGTGAGAGAATAGGGACACTTGCTGATGACCAGGTCAGGATGTGAGGGTGGTTGGCTAACGTGGAGTGTGAGGCTCCCAGCCGGAGCCATGGGGTGAACAGAGGAGCTAAGGTCATGCACGAGGATGTGGAAATAGCCATACACACGGCAGAACACTTTTGCATCGCTGCGAATGACCTCTTCGGTGAATAAGTGGAAAGACATCAGCGAGGGGAGAGGGTGGTAATGTCACGTGATTGAAATCTTAAACAGGCAGGACTTGGGACAAGAGTTCAGGGAGCGGGGTCTTAGAGAACAACAGGCTCGAAGGGTTCTCAGGAGTTGTGTTTCAGTGAAGACAGAACTGGAAACACAGTGTTTGAGGATACAGCACAATATACAGGATGCAGGGCAGAAGTTCCAGAGGATTCTAGGTGAGTATGGGAAGGGCTTGGGAGGTGGGTTCCCAGAAGGACGAGGCAGCAGTGAGGGGGAGCAGGGCATGGGGGGGGCAGAGAGGTGGGATAGTGTCTTATATTTCAGAAGTTGACTGATGAAACAGGATGAAACATGAAAACTGAGCCTCAAGACCAGACAGTTTGCCTCACTGCATAGGGTGGGGGCTGAGAAGACATCCATCCTTGCCCATTGCATTCTTTGAGAGAGACCTGTGATGACAGTTTCCTAATATGGAAATAATAAGTCTTAGTTATGATAAGTTTCTAATACACATTTTGTAAAGATGTATTATTTATTTATTTATTTATTTATTTACTTTAGAGAGAGAGAATCTCGAGCAGACTCGGCATTGAGCACGGAACCCAAAGCAGGGCTCGATCTCACAACCCTGAGATCATGACTTGAGCTGAGACCAAGAGTCAGACATTTGACGGACTGAGCCACCCAGGCACCCACCCTCCCACCCCCGCTAATAAAATTTTTAATTTATTTAGGGAATAAACTTACATGTCCTTTTTTTTTTTTTTTTTAGTACATGGATGATTCTGTTTGCTTATACTTTGCTTAGGATTTCTACAGTGATGCTCAAAAGTGAGTGTGAGCTATCATTTTCTTCTTGAATGTCTAATGACATTGGTTTTCACAACCAATATTAGGCTCACATCATAAAAAAAATTTTTTTTGACGTTTTTGTTCTTTGTTTTTATCCTGGAACAATTCAAGTAGCTTTAAAATGTTCTGGGGGCGCCTGGGTGGCTCAGTGGGTTAAAGGCTCTGCCTTTGGCTCAGGTCATGATCTCAGGGTCCTGGGATCGAGCCCTGCATCGGGCTCTCTGTTCAGCAGAGAGCCTGCTTCCCCTTCTCTCTGCCTGCCTCTCTGCCTACTTGTAATCTCTCTCTCTGTGTCAAATAAATAAATAAAATCTTTTAAAAAAATAAAAATAAATAAGATAAAATAAAATGTTCTGTTCTTTGAGGGTTTTTTAAAATTTTTTTAAAGATTTATTTATTTATTTTTAATAAATAAATAAATATTTTTAATAAATATTTATTTATTTTTTATCAAGCCTGATGAGGGGCTTGATCCCAGGACCCTGGGATCATGACCTGAGCCAAAGGCAGAGGCTTTAACCCACTGAGCCACCCAGGTGCCCCTGTTCTTTGAGATTTGATCATTGCCTGGTTCAACATTTCTGGGCCTGATGCTTTCATTGGGGAGAGTGAAACTTTGTTAATCTTTATTTCTTCTGTAGTAATTTCACAATTTCAATTTTTAAATCTCTTTTAGAGCCAACTTTGGAAAATCATATTTTCCTTACAAAAAATTATCCAAGTCATCCAGGTTTTCAAGTGTATTTGCATTAAGCGGAGAAAAGCAGTCTTTTGCTGAACCTGTTCATTTCCCCCTAATTTCTTGTTTTGCATATGTTTACTTTCCTGATTATGTTACCATTTCAAATTGTATTTTTCATTTCAGCTCATAGAGATATTTTTTCATTCTACCCTTTTTGTTTGTTTCCTAATTCATTCATCTCTGCTTTTATCTTTATTAATTTCTTTTTCTCTGCTTTCTTGACAGCTATTTTTGTCACGCTCTCACTTCTTGAGTTGGATGCTTAGTTTTTCAATTCTTACTTGTAAATGTAAGTATGAAGGATAAGAGGAAGGCTTTAGATCTAAATAGGTATTACTTTCTATATAGCCCCAAATTTCTGATGTATCGTATCTGTTATTGTTATTGTGGAGATTCTAAAATTTTGGTGTTTGACTTGCCTTTGATACAGTTTTTGAATTTCGAGAGAGAGTGGCAAGAGTTTCAAAGTTTCCAGTCCAGGGATGCCTGGGTGGCTCAGTGGGTTAAATCTCTGTCTTCAGCTCAGGTCATGATCCCAGGGTCCTAGGATTGAGTCCTGCTTCGGGGTCCTTGCTTACAAGGAAGCCTGCTTCTCCCTATCCAATGCCCCCTGCTTATGTTCCCTCTCTCGCTATGTCTCTTATCTGTAAAATAAATGATAAATAAGATCTTAAAAAAATAAAGCTTCCAGCCTTTTGTTCCTGATTGGGTCATTAATGTTCAGTTTTCTCTCACTGTGATCAGAGATCGGAGATCAATGTTGCCTGTACTACTCTGTATCTTTGAAATACCTGAGTTTTCTTTGTGGTCTCACTGAAGGTAGATTTTTGTGATTGTTCTAAGGGCCCTGGAGAGGAATGCATATTCCCTGTTCAGATTTTGATATGTAGCAATGAGATATAACTTAATATGTCGTGTAGGCCTTCCATATCCTTACATGTAGTTTGACCTGATATTGATGTGGTTTCGGGATATCAGTGAGGTGAGATCCGGAGCCAACGTCCAAGAAGGAACTCTTGAGACGTCTTTGGTGCAATAAGATGATTTTATTAAAGCATGGGGACAGGACCATGGGCGGAAAGAAGTGCTTCGCTCAGATTGTGAAGGGTAGCTGATTATATACTATGGGGTTGGGGGAGGTAAGGAAAAAAGGAGGTTTCAAAAGAACTTCCATATGCTAAAGAGGACCTACAAGATACTGGAGGCCTTGCCATTGTCAAGTTAAGGTTGTTTTTCCCTCTAGTGAGGCATTAACATTAAGACAGTTGGGAGAGGGGTGCCTGGGTGGCTCAGTCCTGGGTGGCTCAGTGGGTAAAAGCCTCTGCCTTCAGCTCAGGTCATGATCTCAGGGTCCTGGGATCGAGTCCCACATCGGGCTCTCTGCTCAAAAGGGAGCCTGCTTCCCCCTCTCTCTCTGCCTGCCTCTCTGCCTACTTGTGATCTCTCTCCTCTCTGTCAAATAAATAAATAAAATCTTAAAAAAAAAAAAAGACAGTTGGGAGAGTCCAGGAAGAGTGTCTCACATGACCCACCCAGGAGTGGGGGCTGGGGGAAGACTGCAGCCATCAGCCTCTGCTTTGTCTTCAGCCAGCCTTCTGCTCCCTCATCAATATAACCAGAGAGAAGTAAATTAAAAGCTTTACTACTCTTGTGTTTTTATTTCTCCTTATTTCTCTGGAGTCCTGCTTTATAAATGATGATGCTATATTATCTGTGCACAAATATCTTTATATTCCCGCGAACTGTCCCTTGTAATTACAAAATCACCTTTGTCTCACTTGATGTTTTTGATCTTTGCCCTGAATTCAACCTTGTCTGATATTTTGACAAGCCTGCTAAATTATGTTTACATTAGCCCAATACAGCTTTTGCCCTTCTGTTTTTAGCTTTTCTGAAGCCTTTGTTTTAGGCAAATCCCTTGAATAGAACACCAAGGGCAACCCTCTTGGGCCCCTTCCTTCTTCGGGAGCTTTGTATGAACGCCCAGTAAACTTTGCTTTGCTGAGAAAGAAAGAAAGAAAGAAAGAAAGAAAGAAAGAAAGAAAGAAAGAAAGAAAGGAAGGAAGGAAGGAAGGAAGGAAGGAAGGAAGGAAGGAAGGAAGGAAGGAAGGAAGGAAGGAAGAGAGAGAGAGAGAAAAGAAAGAGAGAGAGAGAGAGAAAAGAAAACCAGGTTTTGTTTTGTGATTTAATCTGAAAGTCTTTTTTCTTGGAATCGTTGGGTTTAGCCCATGTGATGGTTATATTATTTTATGCTATGTTTTCCTAGCCTTTCAAGTTCATCTTTACCCTTATATTACGCGCTTTGTGTTTGCTTTTGCTGTTTTAGGTGTGTTTCTCTTAATCCTGTGGAAGTTTAAAGTTGTATTCGAGGGGTTGTCTTTATAACCATGACTGTAAATAATACCCTCGGCCTTTTCCTCCTTCAGACGGTTTCTGCTATTCCCTCCCAAACAACAACAACACGGTACGTCCTTTTTCTTTATTCTACCTCCTCCACACCCTATATCAAAGGATTGTATCTTTCTTTAATGTTCACTTTTTTCTCAAAATTAAATATGTTTTATGTTGACCCATACTTCTATTACTTGATTTTTAATATCAGCTTTAAATAAGATATTATTTAAATATCCAGGGGTGCCTGGATGACTCAGTGGGTTAAGTGTCTGCCTTTGGCTCAGATCATGCTGGCAGCATGGGGCTCTCTGCTCAGTGCAGAGTCTGCTTCTCTCTCTTCTTGCCCCTCCTCCTGCTTGTGTGCTCTCTCTTTGTCAAATAAATAAATAAATAATATCCATATAAACAAACAAACAAATAAATAAATAAATGAGATATTTCTATCCCTGGCTATAAAAAATGGGGGAAATCAGTGTGCTTTAAAGACCCCTTCCTTTACTTTCTCTTCTTGCCCCAATTTTTGTTAGACCATTTCTACATTCCGAGGTCTATAAAATCATCCCTTCTGCTCTGTAACTATCAGCCCCATATCTGTTTCCATCCTGGGTCCTCTTGGTAAACAGATTCATAATTCCCACCAGTCATTTCACTGGCCATATTTCACTGGCTATTCGTTCTTTTTTTTTTTTCTTAAGATTTTATTTATTTATTTGACAGAGAGAGACACAGCGAGAGAGGGAACACAATCACGGGGAGTGGGAGAGGGAGAGGCAGGCCTCCCGCCAAGCAGAGAGCCTGATGAAGGGCTCAATCCTAGGACCCTGGGATCATGACCTGAGCCAAAGTCAGATGCTTAACGACTGAGCCACCCAAGCACCCTTCATTCCCTCATTCTGTGGTAGTCCCATCTCATGATCCCATTTTATGAAAATCTTGCTTCCGCAGTTTCTTCAAGAACAATGTATGGAAATGATATTCCCTTGAGTTTTTCACATTCAAAACTGTTTATTGCCTTTATCCTGAAAAGAGTTGGGGACTGAGTACAAAATTCGTGGGCGGTACTTTGTTTCTTGAGAAATGGGTAGGTCTTGCTTCCTTGTCTTCTCCGTCATGATGGTGTCTGAAACCAGCCTGATTTCCTTGTTTCTTAGGAGTGATGTAATTGCCTCATTGCCCCAAGAATTATTTCTTTGTTTATGAAATCCATAGACTTCACTGTTACACATTTTGGAATTATCATTCTGGGCTGATAGTTCCTAGGACACAATAGTTTGGCTGTACAGACTCAATGTGTCTTTTTAATCTAGTCAGTTTTCTCAAATCCTTTTTTTTTTTTTAAGCAATCTTGACACCCAATTTGGGGCTGGAACTCACCACCCCAAGATCAAGAGTCACACACCCCACCAACTGAGCCAACCAGGTGCCTCATTTTTCTTAAATCTGTAAATATTTGTTCTAAGATATTTATTTATTTGTTTGTTTGTTTATATTTAAAAGTCTTATTTATTTATTTGACAGAGAGAGATCACAAGCAGGCAGAGAGAGGGGGAAGAAGCAGGCTCCCTGCTGAGCAGAGAGACAGATGCGGGACTCCATCCCAGGACCCTGAGATCATGACCTGAGCCAAATGCAGACGCTTAACCGACTGAGCCACTCAGGTGCCCCTCTACTATATTATTTTAATTTACCCTAATTCTAGGGTAAATTCTGCAGGTAAAAAAGCACCCTGTTCTCATTGCTCCTAGGCCGGGCTCTGCATATTGAACTCCCCCCTCTGTTAGGAGGATCACCGGATCACCCAAACCAGGACACTGAGAGAGAAAGTCGGTGACATCACGATGACGCTGTGACTCGCAGTCACAAACGGGAGGTGCGGTCATCCTGCCTGTGGGGTGCTTACTATTTGATGGTGGAGTTTGGAGTTTCTATTTGCAGGTTTATTTCAGCGGGACAGCCTAGTTCTCTCCACCGACCTTCTGGAAACTTCCACCCATCCATCCTCAGTCCGAACCGGTGTTAGATGGGGACGGCTCAGGGGCTCCACCCTGAGGCATCTTCAAGGTACTGCAGGTCCAGTCACTAAACAAGAACCCAGCCCCGATTGGGTTCCTGTGTCTTGTCACCTCTCTGCCAGGGCCACTGAGTATAAATTGTAACCCTAGGAGGAGATCGGCAGCTTTTCATATTCTTTCAAGAGCCAGGAATCCCCTCTCAGGTTCTCCAGCCCCATCTCTTACGAGGCAGCTTTAGTTCCTGGTACCCGCAGGATTGAGCTCCCAACTTCCTCTGTCTTATTCCAGACCCGGGCCCAGCAATCCAGTTAATGGCTTCAGACCAGGGTCCCCACTAAGGATTTCTGCCCCTCCTCCGTCCCGTGGAGATACCTACGTTCAATGTCTTTGAGTCTGATCTTATATTTAATTTTTGTTCTTTCTTTCTTCACTATATTTAGGGGATGAGTTTACAATGCAACATTAAATAGAAATATCTGTGTGATTTCGACCTTGGATTATATTCCATTCATAAATGTTAAGTCAAGAACAAAAAAAAAAATCTCAAAAAATTCCCCAAATCAACCATCACACTGACCCCATGCAATAAAATTATATATTATCACAACGTGATGTTATGAATTACTCAAGTCAGGGAAGAAAAAGGAAATAAAGACCAAACCACAAACTCTCTAGAAATAAATTTCAATGTGAGAGTTATCTATCAAACAACGTTGGTTGACAGCATCTATCAAGCTCTGACATACTTTACATTTCATATTTTTACATTTTACATTTGACTTTCCCTCCAGCTAGAATGTATGCTCCCTGCAGGAAGGCACTTTGTATCTCTTTTATTCATTGCTGTTCTGTTCATTTTGTTCCTCCCCAGTGCTGGGAACACTGCTTGTCATAGTTTGCACTCAATAAATATTTCTCAAAGGGGCACCTGGGTGGCTCAGTGGGTTAAAGCCTCTGCCTTTGGCTCAGGTCCTGATCTCCGGGTCCTGGGATCAAGCCCCGTGTCATGTTCTCTGCTCAGCGGGGAGCCTGCTTCCCCTTCTGCCTCTGCCTGCCTCTCTGCCTACTTGTGATTTCTTTCTCTCAAATAAATAAATAAAATCTTTAATAAAATAATAATAAATAAGGAAATATTTGTCAAATAAATGAAGCGTTGAACAAATTAATCCCACAAGTGCAAGACTGATTCGACATTAGAAAACGTGTTAGCGCCCTTCTCTGTAGCAACACGTTAAAGGAAGAAAACTTCGTGTCCGTGAATCACTTGATAAAATTCAACACTGATTTCTGTTTTTGAAAACTCTCAGTAAGCTGGGAATACAAGGAAAATTCCTAACCCAGAGAGAAGATCTAACTACCGGAAGCTTTCAGTAAATGTAACACTCGATTGTGAAGTATTAGAAGTAGTCCCATCAAAAGGCAAGACCATTGATGGACACTTGGGCTGCTTCCATATCTTGGCTATTGTGGATAATGCTGCTATAAACACAGGGGTGCATGTATCCCTTTGAATTAGTGTTCTCATATTCTTTGCATAAATACCCAGGAGTACAACTGCTAGATTTTTAATTTTTTGAGGAATCTCCACACTGTTTTCCACAGTGGCCACACCAGTTTGCCTTCCTAACAACAGTGCAAGACGGTTCCTTTTTCTCCACATCCTTGCCAACACTTGTTTCTTGTGTTGTTGGTTTTAGCCATCTGGACAGGTGGGAGGTGATATCTCACTGTAGTTTTGGTTTGCATTTCTCTGAGATGAGTGATGCTGAGCATCTTTTCGTGTGTCTGTTGGCCATCTGGATGTCTTCTTTGGAGAAATGTCTGTTCATGTCCTCTGCCCATTTTTAAATTGGATTATTTGTCTTTTGGGTGTTGAGCTATATAAGTTCTTTATATTTTGGATTCTACCCTTTATCAGATAGGTCATTTACAAATATCTTCTATTCTGTAGATTACCTTTTAGTTTTATTGATTATTTCCTTTGCTGTGCAGAAGCCCAAGATATGGAAACATCCCAAGTGTCCACTGATGGATGAATAGATAAAGAAGATATGGTGTACATATACGATGTAATATTATTCAGTCATAAAAAAGAACAAACTCTTACTGTTTTTGCAACGACATCGGTGAAGCTAGAGAGCACGAAGCTAAGCAAAATAAGTCAGTCAGAGAAAGACAAATACTATGTGATTTCACTCATGTGGAACTTTAGAAACAAAACAAATGAGCAAAGGGGGAAAACAGAGAGAGAGACACATCAAGAAACAGACTCTTGGGGCGCCTGGGTGGCTCAGTGGGTTAAAGCCTCTGCCTTCGGCTCAGGTCATGATCTCAGGGTCTCTGGGATCTCTGGGATCTCCGCCTGCCTCTCTGCCTACTTGTGATCTCTCTCTCTCTGTCAAATAAATAAAATCTTTAAAAAAAGAAAGAAACAGACTCTTAATTAGAAAGAACAAACTGATGGTTACCAGAGGGTAGGGGAATGGGCGAATGGGTTAAATAGACGATGTGAATTAAGAAATGCACTTGTCATGATGAGCAGAGGGTGAGGTATGGAATTGTTGAGTCACTCTATTGCACACCTGAAACTAATATAACACGATGTTAACTGATTGAAACTAAAATGACAAATATATATGTTCCCTATAAATAGATATAAATTTTATATAAAATCATAAAAATATAAAAATAAATATATTTATATCTGCAACATATATAAATATATAAAATATATACACTTGTCTGTATAAAAATAAAGTCAGGACAAGAATGTCTGCAGTCTTCACAACTATCCCCAAAAGTCAAGAAGATGAATGAGTGGTAACAAAATCCCGGTGATGAGACTGAGGCTAGAGAAGACCCCTGACATGTTCCAGCAACACCCGCCCAGCGGGCTGGGGGACACGGGCGTTGTGCAGTGTGGTGGATGTAGACACTACCTCGCCCCCAGGGAAGCAGAATTCAGGCCATCCTCCTTCTCTTCACTCTTGGGGGACCCCGGGATAAGAACGACTTGGGCTCTGTCAAAGGACCCACCCATGAGCCTGAAACACAAGAGGCATAGTAAGGGAACAACCCAAAGTTTGAACCCTTCCTCACGATTTTGGAATCTACTCCCATATTGTCCCCCAAATTCTTTTTTTGCTTAAGACAGCCAGAGTGGATTTCAGTTGCTTGCAACCAAGAACATTGGATGAGGGGGGGATGCCTGGGGTGGCTCAGTGGGTTGAGTGTCTGCCTTCAGCTCAGGTCATGATCCTAGGGTTCTGGCACTGAGCCCTGCATTGGGCTCCCTGCTCAGTGGGAAGTCTGCTTCTCCCTCTGCCCCTCTCCCCGCTCATGGTCACACGCATGCATGCTCTCTCTCTCTCTCAAATAAATAAATACAATCTTAAAAAAAAAAAAAGACCATTATCTGGTACACTGGGGTTTCCACATATATGGCCATTTGAATTGAAGCCTCAAACTAATGAGTTAACCCACTGAGCCAGGTGATGCCTCATGTTGTGCATTGCTCGTGATAATCCACTCTTTCATTTGTTCAACCAACTCCGCTCCAGGGACTGAGAATACAACGATGTTGAAAGTATCATCAGTGTTCTTCTAGTTTATTGGGGGGGGGGGGGGGGAATCTATACTACCTGAGCCCTGACTGAAATTGGTCTAGTAGTCAAACCCTGGAACCGACAATCACAGCAGTAAGCACCCTAGCATATTAGCTCATGCTGAGGTAAACCATTTAAAGAGCTGGAAGAAGCTTTGGGTCTGGGTTCCAGGCTCTGTATTAAAAAATGTGGCAAGAAAATTCAGACAGGAGGGAATATGTTTCTATCGAGGATTTTGCTGCCATCTAGAGGATTTGTCTGGTACTGAACTGTGTGTGCGCCGAAATTCAGAGCCCCTTTATTGGAGGCTGCTTTCAACTGAACAGTTAAAATAAAGACATAAAAGAATTTTTCTCGAGGAACTATCTGGAATTGTGAGCAAGAACGTTAATTTTTTTAAAAAAATTTTATTTATTTGACAGCGAGAAACACAGCGAGAGAGGAAACACAAGC
>JAQQSY010002659.1:0-13527 GCA_028646535.1 Procyon lotor
CTCTTTAACAAGGAGCTGAGAGGAGGACAAGGGGCCAGGAATGTAAGCTCAGGCAGCCATTTTCCCAGAATCTTCTTTCCATTGCAGATACTGATTTTAACTTCTTAAGAAATAGATAATGTATTAAAGATGCTTAGAAATATATTATCTAATTATCTTCAAGCTCATTATCTGCTTTTCTCTGATTTTCCTAGCTTTTTGAATTTTCAATAGTATGGAAATTAATCCCGACCTAGCCATCTTTGTTTTTTCTTCTCCCAACCTCCCCAACCATTAAAAAGTTAGAATTTTAATAAAAGTTAGAATTTTAATAAGCCACATGACACATTAATGCTTATGATTCACCTGTAGATTCCTGTTACCAAAGTGATGCTTAATCCCTTTGCTTTGCAGATTAAAAATGAACTCTAAAGAGATGTTTCTTAGAGAATGAGAGTAGGAGAACTTAGACTATTTCAGTGCCTCTCTAATTTTGGTGTACATAGGAATCCCTAGAATTCTTTAAAAAAAAAAAATAGGCAGAGTTTTGAAAATAGTACTAGAGACTCTGATTTTTTTTTTTTTATAAGGGTAAGAAAGCTACAATTCTTTAAAAGAACATCCCAAGAGTTTTAATACAGGTATTCTGTATAGTAAAGCTTGAGAATTACTGGTTTAGCGAGCAACATTGAGCTTTACCTGAGGAGTTGAAAAGAATTTCCTAAAAGTAAAATGAATACCTGAGTGGTGGAAAATATTAGGCCATGTATTTGCCATTCACTTTGTACATGAGCACTCTTAAGTTTACTAATCAAAGTGTGTGTGTATAATATATATAAAATACATTCTGGAGAATAAAAGTGTAAAAACTTGGGTTAGTATAAAAAATAGATATTTATTTCTCCTATAGTATCTTCATGTCTCCCTGGTTCCTGGTTCCCTCATGCATATAGTCTGCATTGTTTGATCTGGTACTTATTAGTTGTCTCTGAATGGCTTTTGAACTAGGGATGCTGGCTGAATGGGAGATTATGCAATGATGTATTTCTCAGGTCTATTATTCCCCACTCAGATTGAGAACATTGATACTGTAAAACCCTACTTTCTTAAGTTTAAGGAGGAAAGGGGGGATCCCTGGCCCTAGAGGTTTGGCAGACAATGTAGATGTTCTGTTTTCCTGTAAACTCATAATGCCTGTTACAGCATATTCAAGGCTCTGATGTCTTGGAGTAGAATATATGATCCTGGGTGTTGATACTGATAATGAATAGCATACTTTATTTCTAAGTTATTGATTTAATTTAAAAATGAATTTTTAGAAAATGTTTTTATTCAATGTTCTAAAAATTTACTAAAGTAACTTTTGGTGATAGTAAGAAGAATACAGACTCTCTGGACTGAGATTTGCTTTTCTTTCTCCCCTCAGTTTTTAGTTCAGTATTTAGTACAAAGTAATCAAATAAAAACTTTCCCCCCCCAACAACCATTTGTTCAAGTAATGGATTCATTTGTGTGGTGGATGTAGCATTACATTGTAAAGGTGGTGGAATATATTGGTGACAGAAACAAAGCATCGTTTAATTCTGACATGGAATTGTCCAGCATTTTCTTGAACACTTCAGTGAACAGGCATTCTGTTAATGTGTAAATGTCTCTTTTGACTAAGCATAATCCTCATTACAACAGAGTGAAAAGTTCATGCAAAAAATAAATTATTGTTTACCAGTGGGATTGTTTATCACTGGACAACCATTGACAACCTAGTGTCCAAGTCTGAAACCTTGCAAATGACAAAGAGCATCCCGGATAATTCTGAACTATAGAATTGATGTATGAGCATGACATCACCACCTGGTCAAGTTCTCAAATGGGTTAATAAACAATCACTTTGTGAATCCTTACAAAAGAATGCAGTGATCATATAATAAGTTTTGTAGGAACTAATACAAGACCAGACCTTTCCTTTTTAGGTAATGTTTGTTGGATTAGAAAATCTTGGGAATGCTTTATTACAGACATGCTATAGTCTGTAGAATGAAAAGGCATATGACAGTTTCTTATCTTTGTGTTTAAAGATAAGATGAAAGTAGGATTATGAGAAGATGGGGACTTGTTAGCACTTCGGTGGAGATCTATGAATTGAGAGCACTGGAGTACTAAGTTTTGAAATCTTTTCCATTTCTAATGATTTCATGGCACTGTACTATTTCTACAGGTAGACCTTAAACAAGCTCCTCCATCTCTGCTTCCTCCTTTTTCACCTCCCCTTTCGTTGCCTTGTTCCTCTTCTTATTCTTCTACTCAGAGTCCTGTGCAACCTGTATGGAATTCTTCTCTTCAGATCTTCTCCATTGGCTCACATTGGTTAAATACGGAATTTTAACCATAGAGACTAGGATTCCTTCTTTGGTACATTGGAAATTAGAGCCTTTCAAAGGCATTCTAAAAAAGAAGTTTGTTGTTTTAGAAAAGTTTAACTGTTTTCAATTGCTGTTAAATTAGCCAAGACAAAAAAAAAACAAACATTTTTGGGGGTTTTTCATACTTAACCATTAAATTAATTCAGCTAAAGTAAGTACATAAAAATATATCAGCATATCAATTTCCACGAATATACTTGCACACAGAATTCTTGCTCTTTATAAGCAGAGGTAATTACACATATGTAATTTATAGTTCAAGAAAGCCTAATTTACCAGAAAGTTGGAGATTGCTGGTGTGGGAGTTCTATTCTTACACTACTAATGCATCTGAATTTCCACTTTTAATTTTTCTCCTTTGTGTATAAATTTTCAAAAATATTTTAACTTTTTGTTGAAAGAAAGATACTTCATATCCTCTTTACTCAAGTATAATTAATATACAAGTGTATATTAGTGTCACATTAGTTTCAGGTATACAATATAGTGGTTTAAGAGTCTATACATTTATCAGTGATCATCAAAGTAATTGTACTCTTAATCCCCTTTATTTTCCATCCTCCAACCTACCTCCCCTCTAGCAACCACTTATTCTCTCAATTTAAGAGGCTGTCTCTTTCTTGTTTGTTCATTTGTTTGCTAAATTCCACATATGAGTGAGATCATGTGGTATTTGTCCTCTGACAGGTTATTTCACTTAGTATGATATCCACTGGGTTCATGCATGCTACTGAAAATGCTGGGATTTCATTCTGTTTTATGACTCAGTAATATTCCATTGTGTGTGTGTATGTGTGTGCAGATCACATCTTTATTCATTCGTCTATCAATGGATACTTGAGTTGCTCCCATTTCTTGGCTATTGTAAATAATGCTGCAATAAACAGAGGGCTTCACGGATCTCTTTGAATTAGTGTTTTTGTTTTCTTTGGGTAAATACTCAGTGAAATTACTGGATTATATGGTACTTACTTTTTCCCTATTTTTTTGTTTTTGTTTTTGTTTTGAGGAAGCTCTATACTCTTGTCTGCAGTGGCTGTAACAGTATACATTCCCTCCAACAGTGCCAAGAGCTCCTTTTCTCAACATTTTTGTAAACACCTGATGTTTCTTGTGTTCTTGATACTAGCCATTCTGACAGGTGTAAAGTACTATCTTATTGTGGTTTTAATTTGAGTTTGCCTGATGGTTAGTGATGTGGAGCAGCTTTTCATGTGTCTGTTGTCCATCTGTATGTCTTCCTGGAAAAAAATTGCTATTCAGGTCCTGCCTGCTTTTTTCTTTTAAAAAATTATTTATTTATTTGACAGAGGGATCACAAGTAGGCAGAGAGGGGGAGGGGAGCCGGAAGCAGGCTCCCTGCTCAGTAGAGAGCTGGATACGGGGCTCAATCCCAGGACCCTGAGATCATGACCCAAGACAAAGCAGAGGCTTTGACTCACTGAGCCACCCAGGTGCCCCTGGTGCCCAGTTTTTAATTGGATTGTTTGTGGGCTTGTTTTGGTTTGGTTTGGTTTTAAGTTACGTAAGTCCTTTATATATCCTGGGTATTAAACCCTTATTGTATATATCCTTTGCAAATAATCTCCCATTCAGCAGGTTGTCTTTTTATTTAGTTAATGGTTTCCTTTGCTGTACAACACTTTTCATTTTAGTGTAGTCTTTTTTTTAAGAAAGATACTTGAGGACTTCTAGACTCATGAAACGAACTAAGGGTGGCTGGCGGGGGAGGG
This sequence comes from Procyon lotor, assembly GCA_028646535.1. NCBI lineage: Eukaryota > Metazoa > Chordata > Mammalia > Carnivora > Procyonidae > Procyon > Procyon lotor. The sequence goes on from JAQQSY010002659.1 coordinate 4,133, forward strand.
GCTAGGGATAGGGTGGCTGGGTTGTGGACATTGGGGAGGGTATTTGCTGTTAAGTGCTGTGAAATGTGTAAGCCTGACGATTCACAGACATGTACCCTGGGGCAAATAATACATTATATGTTAATAAAAATAAAAAAATAAAAACTGGAAACAAAAAAAATAAAAATAAAAATGCAGACCATTAAAAAAAAAAAAGATAGCCAACAGTCAGTAGAACTAAAATTAAAATGGTTGAATTCATTCTTCCCTGTCTTGTCACTTCTCAGTGATCATTTGACCTTAACCTGTGAGAGTGTGGACAGAGTTATGTAGCTTCCCCTGTAGTTACAAAGATGTGTTTGTTCCCACCACAGTCCTGCTAATCTTTCCGTTGGTCCCCAGTAATTCTACCACATCCTGAGGCAGCGTAACACACTGGTTAACACTCATACTAAGCCCAACACATCTGGAGTCATGCTTTATCTATGTCACTTGCTATTTATTTGATTGGAGGGAAATAATTCTTCAGTTTTTTTCATCTGTAAATACCTTGGACATCACCCAGCATCTGACGAGAGCTCTGCTGATGCTTTAGGACTAAATTTCCCTCGTGCTCCAGCTGCTAGGGATGTTGGAGCTGATGACTCAATGCTGAAAACACTTGTGGAGCTTGTCCTCTGCCTTCCCCCAAGGCTTCATCACTCCCAGGAACAGCCCACAGCCAGTGTCTTGTCACTGAGGGTATAAACACCTAACCTCTTTGCCTCAATTCATGGAACTCTACAGGTCTTTCTGTGTTCCAGAGCCCCTGGGGGGAATGGTGAGACACCTCAGCCCAGCTCCTCCTGTGCCTAATCTCCTTTCCTTTCCTTCACTTCCGATGTCTGTCCTGAGGTGCGTTACCCCATAAACTTCCTGAATTACAATCTCTATCTCAGTTTCTTTCCCAGGGAAACTGAAGTGGTGACAGTACCTCCCTCAGAGGTGTAGTTGGGAGGTTTAAATGAAGTAATTTCTTAATCAATGTTAGCTATTACTATCCTTTGGAATAAGAATGTACTGAACCATACCTGACAGCCTAAATGTTTTTATAGTTATAGTCAGATACCAAATCCTGGTAAGAGACTGGTGGGATTTGAAATCTGCCTACACCATTTATTGGCCATGTGACAAATCACATAGCTCCCCTGCGTCTCAGTTTTCTTTTCTGGAAATGAGTAAAAATGGTCCCATACATGGTTTTTGTGTAGATTAAAATGAGATAAAAATGTAAAGGATTGATAACAGTAAATGAATCATAATAAGCTTAATACATGTTAATGATTCTTATAGTTTTAACTCACCATTATTCTCCTTGCAGTGATGTGAGGTCTATATCACAGTGCTTGTTTCAGGACACCTAGAATTTGAGTCCAATATGGATGCCAGAAACTAGATAGGTGATTCCTGATTGAAAATACAAATCATTCTACAAGGACAGATGTGACTAAGTAGGAAAAGTGACAATTGGAGAAAAATAAGATTATATTGCTAATTTTGAGCAAGTAATTTAACCTTTATCCTAGATAAATTTGACTTTAATTGAGTGAATAATATGAATAGGACAGGTAAGTTCAGTCTGCATGGATTATGAGACAGAGGACAAAACTGTGTCCTGGTGGGGGGTAAATAAGGAGATAGAACTAGAAGATGTGGGTTCTGAAGTTGACTCGGTCAGGTCCCCAAGTGCCTTGAGCGTGTGTGTGTGTGTGTGTGTGTGTATACACATAAACATACATATGTCTACATATCTAGAATCATATATACATATATATAAATTATATATATAATTTCCCTAAACTTATTCCATGTGAGAGTTTACTACTTGCTGCATAGTGGAAGAAAGAGAAAAACAGAAAGCATTCATTAGTTGTGACCTTATAAGCAAACACTATTGACCTGCTCTTGGTTTGCAAAATGAGTGGAGCTCATTTATAATATTCAAACTGTACTTCAACGTATAGGCAATCTAATATAATGATGCTTTACATTGGGGCTAATAATCTTTCTGTTGGAGTAGATAAAAGCAAACACTCAATATTAAAAGCTATGTATGTGGCATGTAAGACTTAAAAGATTTTTTTTTAACAGGAAGGGAAGAGATTTTTTTTTTTTTTTTTTTTTGGCTTACACTAAAACACAGTGGCTTGTGAGACTTAGTGCTTTGTAAAAATGTGACCTCAGTCCTGCTATTGTATAACCTTGGGTTGGTTTCTCTTTCAAAGGGAAACGTCCCTACAGGAGGACCTACATGTAGGTGACAATGATTGTTGAATAAATACTGACCAAATTAAAAAAAGACAAAACCAGATTTTAAAACCTTTCTCAGCCTAATGAACTAAGAGGCCATTGTTTTCCAAATTCTCAGGCTATTTTAAGAAAAAACCCCAACTTAAGTGGGAAGAGAAAGGAGTTTGGATTCATTCTGTCATTGCCACTCACAGGAACTTGAAGAAACGACCTTCTCTGGGTCTTGGCTTAATAATTATAATGCAGTTGGACAAGATTAGTGATTCTCACATTTTAATTGAAAATTTTCATGTGAGCCCTTTTTATAAAATAAAAAGTTACCTGAAATGAAAGCCCAACATTGAACACACATGTGGTCCATTAGAAGCAGAGCAAAACGTTGGCCTTTTTTAAAGACAGGCTTCAAAGCTTTCCCTGAAACCAGGACACCCAAAACCAGTTTTTAAATCACTGAAATTAAAATTTACAGGACATTCAGTTACAGAATTGGATCATATGTCAACTAGGCCAACAATTCTCAGTCAGGGGGTTAGGATCCTCTGCTGTGCTGGGTGAGTTGGGTTCCGACTCCTATGCATCAGCAAAAAACTTAGCTGTTGAATCAGCTTCATAATCTCAGTTGGATAACTGCAATGTATCTGTTCTCGCTTGGTGCTCATTCAGCTATCCTAAAACTCTGGCTTACATACACACCTGTTATTTCTCATAATTCTGTGGGTCACCTAGGCAGTTAATCTGGTCTGGACAAACAGGGCTGATTTCTGCAGTGAGTTGGGTACAAAGGTCAAAAACAGGGTCATCTCTAAGGAGGACAAGACAAGAGAATAGCCATTAACATCGGCATTACTTGCAAGTTATTGGTAGACAACTGTTAGCCCTCTGTCCTAATGTCAGGATTCAGGCACTTAGGCCTTCCCTAGAAGTCCATCTCCTGTTGGACATTTTTTCTTTTTCAACTTCCGCTCTTCTCCATACCCTCTTTCTCTTTTCATTATATTTGAAGGATGTTGGCCATAGAAATGACCTAGGACTCCCCTAGGAAATTATGAACTGCGTTGTTGAGTTTAATCATTGGGCTTTGTTTTAAGAGGTATGGAAATAACTCGGAATGACACTATTTTTAAGTCAAACAAAGTACAAATCAAATGGGATCTCCTTGATTATGAGATCTGATTCTGGAGGTAGATGGGATTATCATTTTCAATAAAATCTAGAAGATACTGAAATATAGTTATATTTGAGATAGTTGTCCTATACCATTGTCCTATAACATTAAACATCAGTTTAAGGCATAAAATCTATTAGTTTGGTCTATTTACTGTGATCTGAGCAACACTGTAGCATTAACTAACACCTCTATTATGTCACATATTCTCATTTCTTTTCTTTGTAGTGACAAAAATAAGATCTAGTCTCTGAGCACCTTGGGAGTTTATAAAAGTATTGGTGACTGTAATCACTTGTGGTACACATTATGTCTCCTGAGCTTATTTATCTATTGCGAATTTGTACCCTTCAACAACATCTTTCAAATTCCTGCATCCTCCAGCTTCTGGTAACCACTATTCTACCTTGTTTCTAGGAGTTGGATCTTTTTAGAGTCCACATAAAAGTGTTAACTTCACATATTGGTCTTTCTCTGTCTAATTCATCTCACTGAGTGTAATGCCCTCAAGGCCCATCCCTGCTGTTGTCAATGGCATTTATGTGTCTTCTTTGGAAGAAATGTCAATCCCAATGTCAACCCCAAACTGGATTGTTAGGGGTTTGTTTTGTTTTTAGTTTTAGAGTTGTATGAATTCTTTATTTCTAATATTAGCTGCTTATCTGGCATATTGTTTTCAAATACTTCATCCTGATCTGGGTTACATTTTCATTTTTTGATAGTTTTTTGTGTAGAAGCTTTTCAGTTTGATGTAGTCCTACTTACTGATTTTTCTTTTGGTTGTATATATATATGTCATTGCCAAGACTATTGTCAAGGAATTTTTACCCTATGTTTTCTTTTAGGAGTTTTATGATTATAGGTCTTATATTTAAATCTACTCCATCTCAAGTTAATTTTTGTGAATGGCATAAGATAGGGGTTCAATTCCAGTTTTCGGCTTGTGGTTATCCAGTTTTCTTGGCATGATTTATTAAAGAGACTATCCTTTCCCTATTGTATAGTCATGGCTCTCTTGTCAGATAATAGTTGACTATAGTGAAGGGGTTTATTTCTGGACTCTGTATTCTGTTCCATTAGTGTATATGTCCATTTTAATGCTAAAACTATACTGTGTTAATTGCTATAGCTTTGTAGTATGGTTTGAAATCAGGAAGGCTGACACTTCTGGCTTGGTCTTTCTTTCCCAGGATTATTTTAACTCTTTGGGGTTGTTGTTTCATACAAACTGAAATAATTTTTTCTTTATTTCTGTGAATCTCATGAATCTTCATAAGGATTTCACTGGATCTACAGATGGTTTTGAGTACTATTCAATTTATGAACATGGAACATGTTTCCATTTGTTTGTAACTTCCTAACTTCTTAAATAGGAGTTGTAGTATGCACTGTATAGATGTTTCACATTCTTGGTTACATTTATTCCTAAGTATCTTCCTGATCTTGATGCTTTTTTTTCTTTTTCAGATATTTTGTTGTTGATGTATACAAACACAACTGATTTTTGTATGTTGAATTGATAACCTGCAACCTCACTGAATTGGTTGATTAGTTCCAAAAATTTTTTGTTTGATTTTTTAGTTTTAGGTTTTCTTTTTATAAGATTATATCATCTACAAATAGTTACAGTTTTATGTCCTTTATAGTCTGGATGCCTTTTATTTCTTTTGCTTGCTTGATTGACCTTGCTAGGACTTGGAGATCTATGTTGAAAGAAGAGTGGTGAGAGTGGGCAACCTTGTCTTGGTCCTGATGTTAGAGGAAAATATTCAATCTGACACTTTGAGTATCTGATCAGCTGTGGGTCTGGTGTATATGGCCTTTGTTATGTTGATGTGTGTTCATTCTAAGCCCAGTTTGTTGAGGGTTGTTAGGAAAGGGTATTTTATTTTTCCAAATGCTTTTTATGCGTCGAACTGAGAGAGTCACATGACTTTCACTTTTCATTCTTTGAATGTGGTGTATCACATGCATTAATTTGCTTATGTTGAACTATCTTTGTATTCCAGAAATAAGTCATAGTTGATCAAGCTGTGTGATCCTTTTAATGTGGTGTTGAATTAGGCTTGCTGTATTTTGGTGAGAATTTTTTCTTATATAATGACCAGGGATATCGGTCTGCAATTTTCTTGCTGTGCCTTTATTTTGCTTTGGTATCAGGGTAATGCTGGCCTTGAAAAATAGTTTGAGAGTCTTTTATTTTCTGAATTTTTTGGGAAGACTTTGAGAAAGATTGGTGTTAATTCTTCCTTACAAGTTTGGTGAAATTTACTGTTGGAAAGCTCATTTGGTCCTGACCTTCTCTGTGTTGACATGTGTTTATTACTGATTTAATCTCCTTGCTCATTGGTTTGTTTAGAGTTTCTATTGCTTCACGATTCAGTCTTGTAGTTTGTATGTTTCTAGGCATTTACCCATTTCTTCTACATTGTCCACTTTGTCAGCATATTCATAGAAGTGTCTCCTGATCATTTATATTTCTGTGGTAACAGTTAAAATGTCTTCTTTCATTTTTGATTTTCAGTTTTCTTAGTTTAGCGAAAATTTTATCAGTTTTGTCTTTTAAAACACTAGTTACTAACTGACTTTCTCTATTAGGTCACAATTTCTGATCTCTGATTTACTTATATTTCATGTATTCTTTACTAACTTCTTTTTTTTCACTTCAGGCTATGTTATTTTTCTAGTCCTGAGAGGAGTAATGTTAGGTTGCTTATTTTAGAACTAGTTTCTTAAAAGAGATGGTTATAGCTATGAACTTCACTCTCATTGCTTTTGCAGGATCCCATTGGTTTTTGTATGTTTGTGCCCATTGTTTGGAGAGATTTTGTGTTTTTTTTCTTTTGATTTCTTTGAGAACACAAGAAAAAGGACGTTTTGTAGTGTGTTTAATTTCTTCATGCTTGTAAATTTCCATCTTTCCCCTTGTTGAATTCTAGTTTCATACTATTGGGGTGAAGAAGATGCCTGTTAAAATTTTAGACTTTTTGAATTTGTAAGGACTTATTTTATGGCCAGTCATACGATCTTTCCTGGATTATGTTCTATGGTCATGTGTGAAGAATGTGTGCTCTGCCATTGGATGACATGTTCTGTAAATGTCCATTAAGTCCCTTTGGGTTAATAGGGAGTTTAAGTCAAGTGTGCTTAATGATTTTGGTTTGGATCTATCCATTGTTAAAAGTAGGGTATTGAAGGCTGCTACTATACTTGTTTTGTTGTCTATTTATTCCTTCAGGCCTGTTAGTATTGGCTTCCTATAGTCATATGGTCGAATGGTGGGTGCCTAGATATTTATGATTTATCTTCTTGATAAGGTGACCCCTTTATCATGGGATTCCTCTCTGTATGATGACCTTCTTTGTGTCTTTACCATTTTTGTCTTAATGTTTATTCTGCCCAATGTAAATATAAATAACTCTGCCTTTTGGCTTTCCTGTTGCATGCAGACTTCTTCCATCCCTTTGCTTTTGAGCTGTGAGTGTTCTTAAGGCTGAAATGAGTCTCTAGTAGGCAGCATATAGTTGAGAATCTTTTTTTTTTTTTTTTTTTAAACCTTGCAGTCATGTTATGACTTTGGTGGGTGAATTCAATCCATTTACATTTTGAGTAATGGCTAAGAAAGAGGGACTTACTAATGCCCTCTTATAATTGTTTTCTGTTTTGTGTTTTCAGTGTTTGTCTTTCCTTTCGTCCTACTCTTGTGAACTGATGATTTTCTATGAGTGTCTGTGCCAATTCCTTTGTTCTATCTTTTGTGAATCTACTCTAGGTTTTGCTTTGTGGTTACTATAAGGCCTAAAGAAAACATCTTGCAGATGAAACAGTCCATTTTAAGCTGATAGCAACTTCAATTGTATGCAGAATCTTTCCCCTTCAATGTATTTGTTGTCGCAACTTCTTTTTATTTTATGTCCTCATTAAAAATTATAGTGGGTCTGGTTTAAATCTTTTTCATGAACTTTTATACAAGAGTTAATGGTTAACATGCCTTCATATTATAGAAAGAGTTTTTTCTAAACCTGTAGAGTTACTTTTAACAGTTCGTTATATTTTCATTATTTATGGTACTAAGTAACCTCTTCACATTTCTATTTGAACTCCTTTCAGCTTTTCTAGCAAGACAGGTTTAGTGGTGATGACACTACTCAGCTTTTGTTTGCCTAGGATATTCATTATTTATTCATATCTGAAGGATAACTTTGCTAGGTAGATTATTCTTGGGTGACAATGATTTTTTTTTCTTCTACCATTTTGAATATCTCATTCTACACATTGCTGCTGAGAAATTATTTAAACTAATGGGGGTTTCTGTGTAGGTTACATTTCTTTTTTACTTTTTCCTTAGAATTTTTTTGTCTTTGATTTCTTATAGTCCCATTGTAATGTGTCTTAGAGAAGGTTTTTGTTTGCCTTCAGATGAGAGGGTAATCTATTGGCTTTGTGAACTTGGATCTTCAAGTCTCTCCTCAGGTTTAGGATGTTCTTAGTTCTTACCTCTTTAAACAAAATTTGTCTTCTTCTCTTCTTCTGAAAAACCATTTAATCTAATAACTGTATATTTGATGGTGTCCCATAGATTACATAAGCAGTCTGCTCCTTTCCATTCTTGGAGCCCTTCTAAGTTCCTGTCCACTTATCACTCATTCTGTCTTCTGTGTGATCTCTTGTGCTATAAATGTTCTCTACGGCATTTTTCCTTTTGATTAAATTCTTAAGGAATTTCTGTTGGTTCTTTTTATAATTTCTAGCTGTTAAATTTTTCATTTTGTTCATAAGTTATTTTCATGATTTGATTATCTTTCTGTATTTTCTTGTAGCTAGATGGGTTTCTTCAAAATAGATGCTTTGAATCTTTATCACCAAAATCATAAAATTGTCTTTATTTCAGTTTAATTATTGGAGGATTATTGTTAACTTTTGATGATATGTTTCCTTGATTCATGTTTTATGGAACTTTGTTTTGATGTTTACAAACATAAGCTGCAGATACCATCTCAAGTTTTGACTTATCTCCTGGTTGGTGATACTTTTTAAATTTTTTTTTTTTAGTCTTGATTCTATGTAGTATTTTCTCTAAACTTGTATGGATGCATGTCCATACTTCTTGCTCCTTGTGTCAGATTTATTATTTTTTTTAACCCCTGTAGGTTTTCTCTGGTTCTTAAAACTTAACCATTTGTGCTACTGGAAACCTTTTTTGCTTTCCAGAAGGAAAGGTGGTTGTTTCTCCCTTGCCCAGTCTCATTATATTATATTAATTATACTATATTATTGTATTATATTTATTTTTACTGGGAATTTTTTTTTACAGATAACCTTGAAAAAGAAAAAAAAGCTACAGTATCTATTTACTTAGAGAAGTTAAATAGTGCATATAAACACCTGTTACAAGTACACAACAGTGACAGACCGTAGCCCATAAATTACCTTTGTCAATCACTCTGACTGCAAAGCGACCTGTACTTATTTAAGTTGCTTTATATCAGATAGTACCCTTCAGTTTTCAATGAATACTGCCAAATAAACATACTCTGATTCAGCAAGGACAATCCAAATTTTCTATATTAGCCAAACACTGAAGGTAAAAATTTTCACACAGGTAAAAATTTTTTTGCCTGTGTCTTGACCTTGTGGCTCACTCAGGATTACACACAAGGAGCCAGTTGTTTAGTGGGAGAAGTGTGAGTCTGGTACTTGGTGTCTTGGGGGTACCCAAGAGGCAGCCATAGTGATCTTTGGTGAGGTTTTCCCAGTGGCTCATAGATAAGAGTCCTGCTGGAGTCCTCAATGCAGTCAGCAGGAACCATATCTTTTTAATGCTCTTTGATACTCTTATTTGCCTCCTTCCCATCACTTCCCTCTGGCCATTAAAGGAGGTCCTGCCTCAATACAATGGTGCTGCAGGTAGAAAAGGGCTTGTGCAGCAGTGTCCTGCACAGATTAGGTAGCTGGGCACTCA
>JAQQSY010002660.1:0-13525 GCA_028646535.1 Procyon lotor
CCTAGACCCTCCTCCCCCTCCTCCTTCCTCCGCCCCCACTAACCTCTCCTCCAGTCTGACCGTCTCCTAATATCCCAGCCTGCAGACTGACCTCCGCCAGAAGGTATCAGAGGCCCCTCTGACCCAAACCGTCCACCCTGCCTCCATCTTCCACTCTCCGCCAACTCGCGGCACCCTGCCCTCTTCTGTCTCCTTCCTCCTTGGTAAGTGCCAGCTGACCCCCAAGTCAGCACCGTGGCCAGACCCCGCGTCCCCTCTGGCCTGTCTCGGCACGAGCCCACCCCTGCTGCCCCTGCTTCCCGATACCCATGCTTCAGCTCACTCTGCCCGGTTCCTGTCTGGCTCTAACTCTGCTTGCTGTGTGACCCTGGGAGTTTAGTGAACCTCTCTGGGCCTCGGGGTAAAGAGGGGCTGATACCCCTGGACAGGCCTCAGCAGGCAGAGCGTCATTGCTACTGTGGTCGCTGCCACTCCACTCCGAGGCCTGGGGCTGAGTCCCGGCACAGTTGAGGCCCCCCTGGGGGCGTTGATTCCCTGTCCCGACCTGGACTCTCGCCCTTAGCACATCCCTGCCACCTCCCCTGCCACGGAATTATTCATGTTGGATCGCCTGCCTTCTGTCTATCTGGAGCCCCCACTGGGAGGCCTCCCGCACTCTCCCATGAGCCCCTCTCCCGCTGTGCGGGCCTCCCGTCCCAGGCAGCGACCTCGAAGCCGCATTTTCTGTGCCTTGGCACGGACCAGGTGGTGAGTGGCTCAGGCCAAACGAAGGAACAGCTGGCGAGGGTCTGCAGTGCGATTCTGGGCAGTCCCCTTCCCGGACCTCACCGCCCAGATCTGTCACCCAGGCAGGCTTCCGTTTCCCCGGACCTGAGGCCGGGAGGCTGGGAAATCTCCACATTAGGACCAGAGACAATTCCTTTGCAGGGCCCGAGTCCAGCGACAGACGACCCAAGGCCGAGCAGCGCTGTTTGCCCATTTCCCACTTCCGGGCCTTGATGCTTCTCCTAAAACTCCCGAGTCACCTGCATGTGGCCCCGGGGCAGGTAGTGGCTCCTGGAGGGAAGCTCAGAAATCCCTTCGGGGCCCCAGGCGGGGAGGGGGGATCACCGGCCCAGTCGGGCGTCCCAGGGCCCCCGGCCTGGCCATATGCAAACTCCTTTGACATTTGTGAACGGGGTCCTTGGAGTTTGGAAGGGGGAGTCCGCCTGAAACACATCCTAGACAACACAGAGGAGAGGGCCTTCTGCAGGCGGCCCGCTGTTTTCCCGGGACCGAGGTCTGCAGCCCACACAGGTGCCCGCGCTGCCTGGCTGACGCCAATCCAGTGAGTGTACGACTGAGGATTTGGGGGACCACGCTCAGCTTGGACACACCCGTCCATCAGTATCCCTAGATGGTCTTTTGGGGGAACTAGGCGAGATCAATCAACAAATAGTTTTTTGATTGTGGGTGTTTGTTAGACCTTTTTTTTTCTTTTAAATGCACTTTTGGCTATTCTGGATTTTATCTTAAATCACTTGGCCTACCTAGTTGGCGTCCCTCAAACCTGATCCCAAACCACCCAGGGGCCCTGCTCCAGCGAGCCGCGGCCACACATGAGCGCATACACTGGCCCAGCTCCGGTGTGGATGCACCCTCGCGAGGGCGGTCTGACCCTCACCGGGGGCTCAGCTCCTAGGCACCCTCTTCGGAAAACAAGCCGCCCTGACTCCAGGCTTTGGTCCATCTCAGGAAGTGCTTAATACACGTTCGAAATTCTTAAGGGCTCTTTGCTCACCTGGGAGCTTGACATCGGCACGACCCCACGGAGAGCTTGGCTGATTCTGCTGATTTCCTTCCACAAAAGGTCTGAACCGTGTGCCCTTGGAGCCTTCGCGTTTGGACTGGAGTTTCGCTGCGCCTCGGACCGGTGAACCTGGGCCCGTCTTAGGTCTCTACCGCTCCAGCAGCAAACACAGGGGAAGCATCAAGTTCATAGACATACAGAGCTGACTGACTTCTCCTTAACGACCCGCCATCCTGAATAGATGTTATCCTGCCTGGGTCTATAATCTGTATGGCAAACATGTCCTAGACCAGTCGCTTTGGACCAATGGAGGGGACTCCGTCTAGGTACAATGTAATCGCCGCAGACCCACGGAACCCTACTTTGATTTACTTCTCTGACTTGGCCGCCCCACTCCCCGGAGCTCTCAGCCGAGGCTAGCCCAGGCTCACCAGGACTTAGCCAACCTTGGTGGCCCAGGCACTCTCTGAGAAAGTGTGCCTACAGCCAGACCCTCACAGCCCGCCACCGCCACGAGTCACGGCATCGATTTCCACCTTCCGCATTTCCTGAGTGTCACTTCCCAGAAACTCGAAATTAGAACATTCTGCCAGACCCGCTGCCCGCCCATCTGTCATTTCACACGGATAACCAATAATCTCTAGCTAGAGATGCACGCTCAGGGTTTGCTTGGAAAGCTAGCAGAGGGAGAAACTTTCCTCTGCTCTCTCCACACTCAGGGAAGGGAAACCTCACAACACGCAAGGTACCCGCACCAAACTAAAGAACATATTTTATTTTTAATAAAATAGCGAGGCATGAAAAATATCATATATTACAAATATACACAAGCAGGACCTCTCTTCCCTGGGACGGTGGGGAGACTCAACCAGGCTTGTGTAGTGCTTCTTGAACTGTTCATGGAAACTATTTGTTTAACAATAGAAAGAGTCAATAAGCCCTTTGGATACTTTTGAATGATCTTTCTCCCCTTCCCCCCTCCCTTCCACAAATCAGTCCAAACGTGTATAACATTGGCTTGGTTTCCATTAAAAAGCCACAAAATGTAACACTAGAGGGTTGCTGAGGGCTGGGCCTCTCTGTGCTTTTGTTGCGATTTCTTTTGTCGTCTTTATGTACAGCAAAATACTTGTTTCTCTTTTCATTTTCACGGAGAGAGGGAAGAAATGTATTGCACATTGTTTGCAGTTGCAAATGTTAGGTTTGGAAGTTTCTGTCTTGGAGAAAGACCCATTTGTGAAGGCTGGAGGCTAGAGTCTAGAGTCTATTTTAAGTGACTCCAAATGCACCGGAGTGTGTTAAATCGTCAGGGCTCCCTTCTTCCTGTCCCACACACAGCCTTCCTGAGGGTGGGCCCCCGGGGGGTGGCTCCTCGCCCCGGAGACCCCCTTTGCCTCCCTCCGTCTCTCCCCCTCCTCTGTCCCTCAATGCTCCCAGCAGAAGTTTTTTAATGTCCAAAGGAGTTACCTCTCCTCTGACTTGCAAACGGGGAGCAAAGCCAACTCAGAGCAAAGACACAGCACCGTATGTAGGAAGCTTCTAAACAAAAGTTTTCTTCCGGGGCTTGAATCAACCACTTGACCACAACTTAGTTACACGAGAGGCTACTTAACTGAGGAGCTCTCCTTCTGAAAATCAAACCAAACCAAAAAACCTGGAAGCGCGTTTCTAACTTGCAGTGTATCACAGCATCCTGAATTTCAGGGTAAAAACTTTTTTCTTTTACTTTTATTAAAAACAAACAAAACAAAACAAAACAAAACAAAACCCAAAACAAACAAACAAACAAACAAAAACCCCAAAGAACCAAAAAACAAAAAACACCAACCAACCAGGAAAAGCACCACATCTTGGCACTGACTGCCGCAGTATCCTGCCTGGGAAAGTTTTCCACTCGGCATTCCCTCCCCAGCGCCCCCTCCCCCCCCTCCCCCTGCAAGCCAGCTCACACACAGGTGGGAGGCTGGGCAGGGATTTCATATTTTCCGAGATGGGTTTTTGGGGGATGCTGGGCTTTTTTGTAAATCCCGCTGCTGGTGATCACGCTGGCGGGTTTCCTCCTGCTCTTGTTCTTGAGCCTGCGGCTACAAACATTCTGCCACGACTGCAGGGTTTTGGACGTCCAGATCCACATCCCGCTGGTGATGCCCACCACCAGCAGCATGAAGATCTTCACCATGAAGATCTCCACGGCCGGGATGGAGGCGGCCATCAGACAGTCCAAAGTTTTGGTCTGGTTGTTCATTTTGCACTTGTGCTGGCTGGCCAGGACCTTCCAGTACTCCATGTTGAGGCGCTCGTAGAAGTAGCAGGCGATCACACAGGTGGCCGGCACGGTGTAGAGCACCGAGAAGACGCCGATCCTCACCATGAGCTTCTCCAGTTTGTCGGTGTTCTCGCCGCCCGTCTTCATCACCCTGCGGATGTGGAAGAGCGCCACGAAGCCCGACAGGATGAAGGAGGTGCCGATGACCAGGTAGCAGGCCAGCGGGACGAGCACGAAGCCAGTGAGGGCGTTCACGTCCATGCTGCCCACGTAGCACACGCCGGTGAGCTCGTCGCCCGCCACCCTGCGCATCACCAGGATCAGGATGGTCTTCACGGCCGGGATGGCCCAGGCTGCCAGGTGGAAGTAGCTGCTGTTGGCCTCGATGGCCTCGTGGCCCCACTTCTTGCCCGCCGCCAGGAACCAGGTGAGCGTGAGAATCACCCACCACAGCGAGCTGGCCATGCCGAAGTAGTAGAGGACCAGGAAGACCAGGGTGCAGCCCGTGCTCTCCAGCCCCTCCTGGATGACATAGAGCTGCCCGCTGTCCCGGTCACAGGCGATGCTCTCGGCCCCCGCAAAGAGGCGGATGATGTAGCCCACCGAGTAGACGCAGTAGCACATGGAGAGGAAGATGATGGGGCGCTCGGGGTACCTGAAGCGCGCCGGGTCGATGAGGAAGGTGAGCACGGTGAAGGCGCTGGAGAAAAAGCACAGCACAGCCCAGACGGCCAGCCAGACCAGGGCGAAGCGCTTGTCGCCGCGGCTCCAGTACACGTCCACGCCGGCCGTGCACAGCGGCGCGCACGCCGCGCTCTTCTCCACGTGGTGGAATTTGCCCGGGTTGTCGCAGCCCGCGCGCCCCGGGCCCGCGTCCCTGAGCGAGTGCTCCTGCGCGCCGGGCGGGCGCTGCGGCCGGAAGAGCGGCGGGAACAGGCCCGAGCCCCGGGAGGGCTCGTCCGAGCCGTTGTTGGGCGCCTCCATGCACAGGTAGTTGGGGTCGTTCTTGCTGGGGAGTTTGCTGCAGTCCAGCGAGTCGGGCCACTGGAAGTTGAACTGCTCCATGATCGGGGAGCACTTGAGCCGGGCCTGCTCGCACATGACCCGGCAGGCGGGGATGGGGGTGGAGACTTGCTCGGTGCACATGGGCGCGTACAGCGAGCACAGGAAGAAGCGGAGGTGGCCGTGGCAGCCGTACTCCACCAGCGGCGCGAACTCGTGCAGCTGGATGGCGGCCTCGCGTTGCTTCTCGTGGCCCATCAGGTTGGGCATGCGGGTCATGTTGTAGCCAATGTCCTTGCACATCGGGATCTCGATGGGCTGGCACTTGCCGTCGCCCGGACGCTCCATGTCCATGGAGCTGATGGCGGCGCACGAACCCATCACCTGCAGGACCAGCCACAGGCGGGGGCCCGGACGCGGCATGCTGGCGTCGGGGGTGCCCCGGCGGGGAGGTCCGCGCCCCTCAGCGCCGCCGCCTCCGCCCCCGCCCCGCTCGGGCTGCGGGCCCCGGCTCCCCGGCCCCGCTCCGGCCCCCGCCCATGCCCGCCCGGCCCGCCCGAGCGCCGCGCGCTCCGCGCCCCCGGCCGCCGCCGAGGTGGGGGCCGCGGGGCGGACGAGCGAAGTCGGCCGACGATACCGGCAAGCGCGACGGGCCCCGGGCTCCCGGCGGGCGGCGACTCCCGGCCGCGGCAAACTTTGGGCTCTTCCGCGAGCGCCCAGGTGGCGCGTCCCGGAGGCGGGCGGCGCGGGCGCACGGTGGCCGGCCGGCTGGCGGCGGCGGCGGCGGCGGCTCCTCCCTCCCGCGCCGGCCTCGCCGGGCCGGGCCGCAGCTGCTCGGCGCCGCGCGTCCCGGGCGGAGAAGACGCGCAAAAGGCGCGGGGGGAGCGCGGCCGGGCGGCGACAGGCCCCGCCCCCGGGCGCGCGCCCCGCCCCCGCCGCCGCTTTGCATGAGAAAGCCGGCCCGGCGCCCGCTCCCGCCGCCCCGCCGGCCGGACCCCCCGCCGGCCCGCCCGCCGCCCCCGCGCGCCCCGCCGCCGCCGCCGCCGCCCGCGCTCGCCGCCCCCGCCGGCGCCCCTGCGCGGGGAAGCCCCGGGCGTCCCCCGCGCGCACGGGCCGGGATCGCCGAAGTTCGGGGACCGGCCGGGGAAGCAGGCGGGTGGTCCCCGGCGGGGGGGCCGGGGGCGCATCTTCCCGCGCGCTGACGGTGGGCCCCGGGCGGGGTGAGGGGGCTTTCAAAGCGGGGCGGGATTGGCGTTTTACAGCCCTGGCCATAAAGTGGCCCCTCGGCTTGTAAACCTGCCCGCATCTTCCCGAGGCCCGGAGTCGCCAGGCCTGCGCTCCCGGCCCCGGCTCCGGGGAGGGGCTCCCTTTGAAATTTCAAAGGGAAGAGCTCAGGGCAGGGGGAGGGGCCCGGGGAATCCAGATTTTAGGGCCGCTCCTCCGAGGCCTCACGGGGAAGGCGGGGAGGGGGAGGGGACGACAGCCTCCTGGGGCGCTTGGAGTTTTTATTTATTTTTTTCTTTCCCCCCGCCTGGGGAAATGGGGGCTTGGCTTGTGTAATGACCCCCGCCCCCGACAAAGCCGCGGAGTGTAGGGGCCTCGCGCCAGGCGGGGCTGGTGATTTCTTCTAGGCGGCTGAGTTTATTTATTATAGGAAGTCATTCGCTCGTCGGGTATTTATATTATTTGGCGAGTGATCTGCCCGGCCTGCGCCCTCCTGGGCTGCAGACCAGTAAGACGATGCGGAGCTGGAGGTGGGAGGTCGCGGCGTCAGCTCGCGCGGAAGGTCCCCAACTCCCGCGGGCGGTGAGGGCGCTCACGCCGCTCGGTTTCGGTGGAAGGGGAGGGAGCGTCCCGGCCGAAGGCCCCGGCCCCCCACCCCTTATATACTGCAGCTATTCTGTGACAAAGTCTTTTGGGACACAACGCCCCCGCCAGTCTTTGGCACTGGGCGTGCGGTGGGGGCCCCCACACCACTCTTGCCTCCAGAAGTCACCTAGCATCCCACAGTAACCCTTAAATAAACAGCTCCCCTAGGAGGTGGCCCGCTCTCTCTCCGTTTAGACGCCCTCGAGGTCAGGATCTTTTTAAGTTCCTCTAAGACTCCCAGGATCCCGTATAGAAGGGGAGGAGGACTGCGGGGCGGAGGAGAGAGGTCAGAGGAGCGGGCCTTCTTTTTACCCCTTCCTTTCTGAGGCCAGCAGTGGGGAGGTGCGCAGCGTGGACAGACATCCCTGGGGATCGGTGCGCCCCCCTCAGTCTGGCTGCCCTGCACCCTGCTTTGGAAGAGCTGGATGAATTCTGGGCAGGGGGAGACCCGGAGGGTTTTGCCGGCTACCTCTAGGAGCGCTCAAGAAGGAGAGCCCACTGCCAGGAACTCCTCCCCTGGGAAGCTTTTTTGTAAGCAGTGGCAGAAGTGGGGCACTTCCTCTGAGGAGGCTTTTTAGAAGATTGGCCTTTATTTAAAACAAGTGGTACTATTTTACATCTGGAGAAAACTTGAGAGATCTCACACATCCCCTTAGCCATCCACCCATCCACCCGTCTGTCCACCCACCCATCCATCCATCCATCCCCCACCCATGCATTCACCCACACACCCATCCACCCGTCCCTCCGTCCGTCCGTCCATCCATCCATCCATCCATCCATCCATCCATCCATCCAGTAAACACCCAGAAGACTGAGGCTGGTGCTTGCCCAGCATCCCAGAACTAATAGGCAGCTTTGTGCAGCGGGCCGGTCCTGTATCATTGTCTCTGACTCTCTCTGTGGGTTGTTGGAGGAGGGGGCGGGAGTGAGGCTGACAGTGGAAAAGAAGGTAGACCCTAACGCTGTCAGAACAACCCCCTTCGCACGCCTTCTTATTTCCCAAGTTAAAAAAAGCAATCACGTTTTTAAAGACTGCCATTTCACTTCAGATTTTTGTTTTGCTCTGTTTGTTTAGTGCCTTCTTTTAGAAACCTTCGAGTTAAACAAGGTTCAGTGGACATCATTTGGCGTCTCCAGAATTTTCCTTGCCAAGGTCCTCCGTTGGCACCATTTTGTCTCTTTCCCTTTTTGTTTCTGTCCCTCAGAAACCGTGGCCGCAAGGGAGAGCGCCAAACGCCAGGAGGGGGCGTGAGCTATTTGGGAAAGTGCGTCCTAATTGATCTTTTATGTGCCATTTTAATTCAGCCATGTTCAGACCCATTATTTTAACTATAACCACTTCAGGTTGCTTTCTTCCCCTGTTTTTATAAAAACGTCTGCAGAAATGCTTTGCGCTGCCCAGCTGAGGCGGAAACCAACAAATAGACATTATTATAGAAAAACGAGGGCTCTGAGAAATGGGCAAGATAACTCTGTAACTAATAAATGAAAAGGGCCTTTTGATGGCTTCAGCTGAAAAGATATTTTATTTTATTTTTTTTCCTGTGTGTGGGATTTGAGATGTGCGATTGTAAGGAGTAGCGGGGTCCCCTGCTGCTTGGCCCTGGCTGGCAACCGGCCCCCCTCTGGCAAATGTTACGGAGAATTGGGAGGAATTTTATGGCTGTCTTTCCCCTCAGCCCTTTTTTCCTTTGTCTTCTTTGAAGAATGACTTTAGACATTTTATTTACATATTTAACCATGGATGAAAGAGGCAAAAGAAAGCATTTGGGGCTGTCGTGGGAATGTGATATGTTTAAATTAATGGAAATCTTATTAGGCCTCTAAAATTTTGAGCAAAGGTTTTTAATGAAACTTTATAATTAAACATGATTTCAAATAACATGCAGGCATAAAGAATACTATATAATATATATATATATTTTTTACCCCAACCACCTAAAATATATACATATATATATATATCGGAGACCTACTCTTAAACACGAGCTGGCTCTTCAAGTTCCTGCCAATGTTCACCCAGAAAAGTATTTGAGAGGGACTCTTTCTGGAGTCAGGCAGTATGTTGAAAGATACCTAAATATTTTTGGAGGGAGGGGAATTTGAGGAGCGGACGTGTCCCCCCATTCTAGCAAAAGCCAAACTATAAAATACTTTGACATGGATATTGCTAAAAATCAAAGTTGTATCTCTCCTTATTATGTGATAGTCAGTGGAAATTATAAAGCACCACGCTTGGGTCTCTGGAATGAGATTAGAGAAAACCCACATAATCTCTTTAAGATAAAAGTACTGACATTTTCAGCAAGAGAAAGAAATTAAAGCGTAGACTTGGCATGTTACAGGCTAATTGCAAGAGTGAAGTTGTAGAGTATCCGCGAAGCTCGTGGAAAGAAATAGGGTCGTGTTTGGGGGGAAGTTTTAGATAAAACGTGGCTCAGAATCTCCCAGTTCCTCGCCGTCTGCTCTGGCTTGGATGATCCCTCACATTCAGGTTTGCTGATCCGGTGAAGTGCGTGTGTGTGCGCGTGCGTGTGTGTGTGTATGTGTGTGTATGTGTGTGTATATGTGTGTATGTGTGTGTGTGCGTGCGTGTGTGCGTGCGTGTGTGTGTGTATGTGTGTGTATATGTGTGTGTGTGCGTGTGTGTTATGTGTGTGTGTGCGCGCACGCGTGTGTGTATGTGTATATGTGTGTGTATGTGTGTGTATGTGTGTGTGTATGTGTGTGTATGTGTGTGTATGTGTGTGTGTGTGTGTGTGTGTGTGTGTGTGCGCGCGCGCGCACTCTTTTATCTTCCAACGTCATTAATATGTGTATTTCATCGGGAACTTTTCCAGTTCTGCTTTCAAGTAAGACGAAAATGCCGTCTATTTACTGATCATTGCCTGACACGCAGAGGGGTCTCTGATACCAAGAGACACTGTTACTCTCACCTCAACTTATTATCAGATTTAAAAAAAAAAAAAAAGCAGGCAGGGAAAACTCTATTTCTAACCAAGCAGGAGCGCGGTTCACCTGGTCCCTGGTTTTTCTGCAAGGAAAACACCCTCCATCCTCTGCAGGGATCCTCACTAAGGAAAACACGCGGCCTTTGCCATCGGGGGGTGGGGGGGCACCCAACGTGGCCAATGCAACAGGCCCAGAAGTTGGAGGGATACCCGGACACACTCCTTTGTACAAAGTCTGCTGGTTTGGGCGGGAGGGGAGCGCAGCCCGGGGAAAGTACACAGGTCCTAAAACGGGGAGCTGGCGAAGGGTAGGTTTGCTGGGACCCAACTCGGGCAGCTACATTAGGGCCACGTCCCCTGAAATGTGGCTTGAAATATTACCAGAGGTTCCACGGGGTGCATTAGTGTGAATTGCAAATCAGAGCCTGTCTCTAATCCCCCTTTCAAGGGCCGGCTTTGGATCACTGGCGTCTACGGGGCTCCCCACTGTTTCTGGCTCGGGAGGGACCATTCAAGGAGGCAGCCTCTCTCCCTATTCCCACACTCCAAAAAACAACACTGCAGACAGACACCCTCCAACTAAATTAGATTAAACTCCTTGTTCTCCACAGCACATTAGCCTTTTCACTGCCTGATGGTGATTATTCGGAGCCTCCTAATTTAAAGGTACAGTATTTCTTTTTTCCACACGACGACGGTAACGACAGCAAACATCCTGAAAAAGGGGGGACAAAGCTGGCCTTCGTGTAAGTGCTTCCAAATTACAAGGATATTATCTGTTTAAAATATCGGAGGGGCTTTAGCACAGGCTGGGGCTAAAACACAAATTGACCCGTTCCCTCGAAAAAGTACTTAAACCTATTATTCTTATAGGGGACTCCTTCCCCGCCCCCCCACAAAGCAGAATTATATGAAAGAAGAAATCCCCGAATTCCAGAAAAATGAAACAAAAGAGATTCTAGTGCAGGCGCGCGTGTGTTTTATGCTTTTGTCCCGTATAGATTGCACGCAGGACCCGGGGACAGTCTGCTGGAAAGGAAGGCCCAGTGCTGAGTGCAAACTTCGTTTGTGTGTCCTAATTGTTTGGCTTCCCACCCCCACCCCCACTCCCCGCCTTGTGCTTGGGATATATTGATTTAATTACTCACATTCCCATCTGTTTCCTTTCTGCTTCACCCCCCAACCCTGCAGCCTTTCATGGCCTGTCCCGGGGAGCGGGCCCACCACACGGAGACCAGGGAAGGGGTCAGCCCCCCCGCAGGCTTGCTGCCCCTGCACAGGTGACAGAAGGAGATTAAACAGGGAAGCCATCCCTGGAGGGGCAGAGCAGGGACACCCTCAAGCCTGGTCCTGCCTCAAAGAGCGGCAAGAGGGGACCACACTCCCACTTGGGACTTGGGTTGGCCAAGTCTGGAACCACGTGGCCAAACGCAGGGGCCGCCCTCAGCGGAGGCGGGATCCCCCCCCCGCCTTCCACCACCTGACCCAGGGAGCCAGCCGTCCTTCGGTCTCCGGACTCAGTCTTCTCAGCTGACGAATGGGCACCAGCGGGGCTCCAGCCGCCCCCAGGGCGCGGGAACGATTCCGTCCCTACACACGGGGCGTATTTGTGACAACGTCAGCGTGCGGCAAGTGTTTGGTTCTCCGTGGAGCACTTCCGAGCCGCTGGAGGGTCAGAGCAACTTTGAGAGATGACCCAGGTGTGACACCTGTGAGTGAAGGTCTGGGGAGAGGCTCTTGGGGGTCCCCAACGGTGAGGACAAGGTGGAGGCCACCGCAGGGGGGACGTACTAGCTAGCGTGTGTCGGGTTATTCCCATCCTCGGCTGTGTGGCTTCGGGCAAGTTACTGAACCTCCCTGAGCTTTGGTGTAGACTGAGGGTAATGCCGGCGCCCCCTTTATCAGGCCTGGGGTGGGAGAAAATGAGACAGAGCCCTTAGACGTGTGTCTGGCAGCTGAGTGTGAGCCACGAGGGGCTCGGCGTCTTCCCACGCCGGGCCAGGCCGCCCTCTGGGTTCAGATCTTCAGCGCGTCTTCGCCCCCTAGAAGGCACAAGATCTGCTAACGGGATCTCCCGCACGTCTTCTCCTTTCTGGGGGAGCCCCTGCCCTGTCTTCCCCGAGTGTCAGCAGGATGGACAGTTGGGGCCTCCTAGTTCACGGGGAGGAAAGAAAGTCACATTCGAGTTGCTGTCCGTCTGTGCCCCTCGTTGTAGACGGCAGTTCACGTGAGAAAGCACGTTTTCCTCCAGGGCCAGAAGAGGGGAGGGCAGAGGGTCTTGCTGTCCCCTGTCTGCCTTTCGCTGTCCTACGGGAACACTTGAGGTCTCTGTTCTGCTCTTGGAACTGAGACCCGTGACTTGCAGGAGGGACGTTCACAGTTTTTTCCCTCTGTGTCCTTCCCTCCCCCATAGATATGTATTATAAATAAAATCAAATCCTACAAGCACTGCAGTCGTGAAGCTAAATTTCCAAGCTGGACCCTCCGTGCCCCCCCCGCCCCCCAGGACCAAGAACTGCGCCCATGTTTTCTCAATAACTCAACAAATGACTTTTTTCCGCGCTGCCATCCTGCGGGAAGGCTGTGCTGTCTCCGTGGCCAGGCGACGCGGGCTGTGCTAGTGACCTACTTACGTGCAGAAGAGGGACCCGTGCCCCTGGATTGGCCCCGAGGTCCCAGCCTGAAGAGGAGCCTTATCCTTTTGCCCTCCCCACCACCATCAATGAGTCTTAGACAGTATTTATTTTCCCTACTACCTGGAAAGACTACGTAGTCATTACAAGTCAAAACTACTTTCGGGCTGTGAAGGGGTCTCTCCCGCTCGGTGGGGTGGGGGCCGTGGGGGGGGGCGGGAGGACGCGGGAGAAGCGGACCCAGCACCCGGGGCATGAGGCCGACTCCTGCTTGCGAACACGTACCCCCGACCAGGCCCAGTCCTCAGCTGTCTAGGAAACCGTTCAATTGTTTCATCCTTCTACGACCCCGTATGATTAGGAGGGAACCACGCAGCCTGAGGACAACAGGCCCCGCTCCCCACTGCTCCCCACTGCTTTCTAGATTCTGCAGGGAGAGAGGGGGCAGGGCTCCGTGGGGAGTGGACTTGGGAGCTGCGGCAGCAGGGGTGAAACAGACGGGGGGACCACCGGGGACTCCTCCAGACCTGCACCCCGCGCGGGACGCCGTGAGAAGAGGCAGCGGTCGCCGTGGCTGTGCTTTGGGCTGCGTGTCACTGGGAAGGTGCACACACAGGGGACGGACGACCACGGTCCGGAGGTCACCACCCTCTGCGCTGGGGTCGGCCTCAGCCGGGGCGGGGTGGGAGAGGGCACCATCCTAAGAGCTGAGGTTCCGGAGGAGAAGACATTCGGCTCCCTCCAGAGGTCCCCAGCTTGCCCAATGGATCTCAGGCTTGCCCAGCCCCTCCCGGCCGGCCTGGAAGCCCATTCTTTGCAATACATCTCTTTCCAGACTCACACGTAAGTTCCTGTGGCTTCTCATTTCTTGTTTGGCCCCTAACTGATACAGTGGCCATGAGGCCCCGGGCCCAGAAGGACAGGATTCCAGGCTTGGTTGCATGATGCATGAGTGGGAAACTCAGGGCCCGCCTCCAGGTGTGCAAACCTGCAGAGGACGGTCCCCTCCCCC
>JAQQSY010002661.1:0-13524 GCA_028646535.1 Procyon lotor
TTTTTTTTTAATTCTAGAGGAAATCTGCTGCCTATGAATTCTCTTAGTTTTCTTTCCTTTGAGAATTTCTTGATTTCCTCTTTACTCCTGAAGAATATTTTCTCTAGATATAGAATTCCAGATGTGTAATTCTTTTGTTTCAAGACAAAAAATATTGTGTTTCCTTGTTGGTGGGACTGCAAACTGGTGCAGCCACTCTGGAAAACAGTATGGAGGTTCCTCGGAAAGTTAAAAAATGGAACTACCCTATGACCCAGCAATTGCAGTACTAGGTATTTACCCAAAGGATACAAAAATACAGATTTGAAAGGATACATGCACCTTGATGTTTATAGCAGCATTATCTACAATAGCCAAGATATGGAAGCAGGCCAAGTGTTCTTTGATTCATTAAGGGATAAAGAAGATGTGGTGTACACACACACACACACACACACACACACACACACACTGGAATATTATTCAGCCTTAAGAAGAATGCCATCTCACCATTTGCAACCACATGGATGGAACTAGAGAGTATAGTGGTAAGTGAAATAAGTCAAAGAAAGACAAATACCATATGATTTCACCCACATGTGGAATTTAAGAAACAAAACAAAGGACAAAAGTGAGAGAGAGACAGAATCAAAGTAAGAAATAGACTCTTAACTGTAGAGAACAAACTGATGGCTACCACAGGTGAGGTGGGTTGGGGGGATGGGTGAAATAGATGATGGGGATTAAGGAGTGCACTTGTTATGAGCACTGGGTGATGTAAAGAAGTGTTGAATTACTATGATATACACCTGAAACTCATGTAGCACAGTATATTAACTAACTGGAATTAAAATAAAAACTTAAAAAACTATATTGTGCCAGCTCTTTGGGCTCCAGATTTCTAATAGAAAATATATAGTAATTTTAATTGTTCTACAGGTAGTTTGTCCTTTTTCTTTTGCTACTTTTATGGGTTTTTCTTTCTTTTTTCTTTTTTCCATTGTCTTTAGATTTCAACAGTTTGATTGTAATGTATGTGGGAATGTTTTCTTTAGGTTTATTCTATTTAGAGTTGCTCAACCTCTTATATCTATAGGTTTATGTATTTTGTCAAACTAGAGAAATTTTTATGTCATTATTTCTTCGAATATTTTTTTCTGAATTGCAATCATTATTACTGTTTTCTGGACAGCAGTCACACTGTTAGGCTTCTGGGTGTGATTCCAAAGGTCTTTGAGACTCTGTTTACTTCTTTTTGTCTTTTTTCCTTCCTATTGTTCATACTGGATAATTTCTATTAATCTATCTGTAAGTTTGCTGATTCTTTGCTCTTTTATTTCAGTTCTGCTATTGAGCACATTCAGTGACTATTTTTATTTCAGTTACTGTATAGTTCAGTCTTAAAACTTCCATTTGGTTTTTTCTTATGCCTCTGCTGATATTTTGTTTTTAATATCTGCTTTAAGAATGTTCACATTTATCAAGGAATTTTATGATTATTACTTTTATGTCTTTGCCAGATAATCCTAATATCCATGTCATCTTGTCATTGGCCTCTATTGACTGTTTATTTTTCATGTGACTTGATAGTTTCACAGTTTTTCATATACTGAGTAACTTTGGATTGTATACTGGATAGTCCCCCAAGTGGGACTTTCCTCTCACTTTCTCTGAATCTTAGCAGTTCCTTTTCTTACTCTTCAAGATAGGATATTTCTGTATCTTTCTCTTTGCCCCATGTTACTTACTGTTGGGTTGACATTAGGCTGGGCAATGCCCAGAAAGGAAAAATAATGGTAAACTCAGCACAGATGTGGTGGCACATTGGGTTCTATTGTTTGTCCCCAAACTGTTTGTTGCTATTTTGTTTGCAGAGTCCTCAGGTAGCTAAGCTAAGCATGCTGTACAGATTGTATAACTGTTTTGAGTGAGAAAGAAAAGAAAGTGTGTTTAATTCATTTTACCTGGAACTGGGACCACTCGGTGAGAGTGTGAAAATTTGGTTTAAAAAGTTTCTGATTCAAATTCTAGATTTGATATTAAATGTTTATATAACTGTAAAATCCCTTCCCATGATACCTAATAACGATGTGGCCATGTACTCATTTTTCTGTAATTCATATTCTGTCTGTGAGTAACCCTATATTTGTTTTGTTTTGGGCCTATTATACAGGAGCTTTCTTCATTACCATCTCATTATTTCACCCAAGATAAGATGTTTCCAAGGTGACACTGGAACAAGGCTAGTGTGAAAACTTTATAATCATAAACTTTCATCCACTTCATGTATCAGATGGAGCCTTAAATCTGTCTACAGATACCAACAAATCTGGAGCAGGGTTGAAAGTAATTCATGTGTATGTGTTTACTAGTGATGATATGTTGGATCAGGACTTATTTGTATATGGAGTGGAGTTAGTATTTTCATGAGAATTTCCAGGCTACTAACTTGAAAGTAAGGGCAGTCTATCTGAGGTTGCAGGAATTACATAAGTTGATGTGCAAATGGAGAGAAGCAACAAGTTCAGGTTATCTGTTAGGAAACTGAATAGAAAGATAAATGAGTCAGAGCTATGGGATCTTGAATGTCAGAGTCTGATTGTTTGAGACTAGTATCGGTGAGCCGTTGAAGTTGTTACAAATATCAGCTAAATATTTAAATACGATATTTGTGATCAAAACAAGAGATAGTAGCAATTTATAGATCTGAAGGATATAATGAAACATGAAGCAACTTTATGATATGTTGGTAGAATATAAAGATAAGTCATCTAAATTTCACTTGCATGTTCAAAAGAACATCAAAGGAAATACTTTAGAATGATAACAAATTTCAGAAATCAATTAGCTTTAATTTAAAAAAAATTTTTTTTTGGAGAGTACTTTTTTTCATGTGTTTCTGATCGATACTAAGGCATTGGTTACCTAAAGAAAAATATTAGCTACTTCTTGGGTTTCTTATCATAGGTCAGTAGTATTTGACATATATGAATGTACTGATTCTCATAGAAAATTTAAAAAGTTAGCTACAATTACTGTACATGATATATGGGGAAAACTGAGGTACACGGATATGAAAGAGCTTGCCTGGCAACAAAACACTCCGGAGGGAATACATTTCTTTAAAATTTTGGCATAATGTCTTGTTTACATACTCCTAAAGCAAAAAAACAGTCCATGAAGTCCATGGGAAAGTCAAATACAAGCAGCTCACTCGTTAATTGTACTAAACTCTTAGAAGATAGTTCATGCATTTACAAGGATGAAAAAGTCCCTTTATGTGTGGGATAAACACACACACACATCTGTATATTAGCCTTTAAGCAAGTGAAAGTGAAAAATCTCCATTAAAATGAGGAAATTGCTGGCAATTGCAAGAGAAAATTTATAATCATCTGAATAGAAGTTCGAAGACAAATGCAAAATTAAAATATAGGACAAGTCTGTACACCTACTCAGATTCCTCAAGCAGAAAACAAAACAAAACAGAATCAAAACAAAACCAAAATCCCCAAAACTTTTCTTCTTACTGCTGTGGAAGTGATCTGATATCTGGTAAGAAACTGTTAAACTATTAAAACGTGTCTACAAACACTAATCGAATTACTTTGTTGGTAAGAAATATTCCATTATTTGTTGCCAAATGTGCACCTGAGGTTCCCTTCTTTTGTAGATACACTGTCATAAAATTTCTAGGTGAATAAAGCTATTTAGAACATGTAAGCATGAAGGCTATTGTAATCTTCAATTTTAAAAGATTTTATAAGAAAAACAGTTTCTGACCCAATGTTAATACCACATTCAAGTGTTTTTGACATCTTCGATTTCCACTATTATAATAACATTGTCTAAGTTTTTCATTCCAGAGAGTTATTTATAGACATCTCTATTCGGCATACAGATCTCTACATGGACAAAGCGACACTCAACCTCTGCACTGTCAGTCTTAAACGCACTCTGCATGAATGTCATTATTTTTCCTTTGTTGTTGACAATAGCTACAACTTTTGCTAGTCAATATTTTTTAAGTTGAAAATGGTCGATGTTTAATGTGAATTTTAAAATAATGCTAGCTAGAGGTTTTAGCAAATGTGAGCAGCTTACCTACTTTGTGATAATTAAACTGTCTAGTTATTTTTCTCATTTCTGAGTTAAATACATAATTTATTTTGCTATAGTGTTCAAATTGATTCAATTTGTAAATACAAATTTATATTCAAATTAAATTCAAAATGTAAACACATTTTATAAATTGTTTTCTCATAATTGCCTTAGTTTCCCCTATCATTATTCACTTCCAAGTTTGCCTTTTTGTAATTTAACTCGTTTCGTTATTGAATTTACTGATATTTGGAAGTTTCTTTTTTTTTTAACTTGAGAATCATTTCCTGGATTTATTTACTTACGTATTTATATATTCATCTTGACTGATCCACTGATTTTTTTTATCTTTGTTGATTTTTTGAGTTTTGTTGTTCTTAATTTATTGATTTATTGTTTATTATTTTATATATCAATATTATTTCTTAAGGAGTTTTAATAAATAAATTTATCCCACTTATATTTAATAGCTACCGTCTTAGTTTCATCTTTTTCCTGCACTATCAACATTGAAGTTGATTGAGTTATCTCAAATGTTTTCTGAATTTCTGAATTTCTTTTTGTTGTTTTTAATTTTAAAATGTCATTATTCTGCCGGGTTTGCCTCATATTTATAATGAAATAAATTACGATAAAGCGAAGATCAATGAGATGCTCATTTTTTATCTTGAACATTAATAACTTTGACTTGTTATTTGACCTGTTAACATGCTTTGCTAGTGGTTTTGCTCACCTCCTATTCTTGCATTCCACTCCTTCATTCTGTCCTCCTTTTCCTTCTTACCAAGTTACACCTTTTGAAATTCTTTCAGCTGTGGTCTGTGTATAAATCTTGGGTTTATTTGTTTAGTTGGTTTTGGTGTTTTAGTTTTTTTAGTTTCTGGTATAGAATTTAGTGATTTATCACATACATGAAATACTCAGTACTCACCACAACAAGTACCCTTCTTAATCCCCACCACCCTTTTTCCCCACGCCCTACCAATCTCTGCTCCCCTCTGCTCCAGTAATCCTCAGTTTGTTCTCTACAATTAGGGGTCTGTTTCCTGGTTTGTCTCTTTTCCCTCCATATGTTCATTTGTTTTGTTTCTTAAATTCCACATATGAGTGAAATCATAGGGTATTTGTTTTTCTCTGACTGACTTATTTCGTTTGGAAATATGCTATCTAGCTCCAATTGTGTTGTTATAAATGGCAAGATTCCATTCTTTTTCATGACTGAAAATCACCTCTTCTTTATCCATTCATGAATTGATGGATACTTGGGCTGCTTCCATATCTTGGCTATTAATAATGCTGCTATAAACCTCAGGGTGAATGTATCCCTTCAAAACTGTATTTTTGTATCCTTTGGGTATATACCTAGTAGGGTTTTTGCTGTATCATAGGGTAGTTCTATTTTTAACTTTTTAAGGAGCCTCCATACTGTTTCCATAGCGATTGCACCAATTTGGATTCTCACCAATGGTGTAAGAGGATCCCCTTTTCTTCTCATCCTCACCAACATCTCCTGTGTTGTTAATGTTAGCCATTCTGACCGGTGTAAGATGATATTTCATTATAGTTTTGATTTGTATTTCTGTAATGATGAGTGATGTTGAGCATCTTTTCATATGTCCATTGGCTATCAGCATGTCTTCTTTGGAGAAAAGTCTGTTCATATTTTCTGCTCATTTTTTAACCATATTATTTGTTTTTTGGGTGTTGAGTTTGGTAAGTTCTTTATATATTTCTGATACAAATTCTTTATCATATATGTCCTTTGCAAATATTTTCTCCTATTCCATAGGTTGTCTTTTAGTCAGTGATTTTTTCCTTAGCTGTGCAGAAACTTTTTATTTTGATGAACTCCCAATAGTTTGTGCTTTTATCCCCCTTGCCTCAGGAGATGTATCTAGTAAGAAGTTGCTGTGGCTGATGTCAAAGAGGTTACCATTCATTGTTTAGTAGCATGCTGTTTACCCTCCAGATATTTGTGGTCTTTCCAAATTTTTTCTTGATTTCAAGTTTCATAGTGTTGTGGTCAGAAAATATGCATGGTATGATCTCAGTCTTTTTGTACTTGTTAAGCCTGATTTGTGACCTAGTATGTTATATATTCTGGAGAATGTCCTATATGCACTTGAAAAGAATGTGTATTCTGCTGGTTTAGGATGAAATGTTCTAAATGTATTTGATAAGTCCACCTGGTCCAGTGTGTCATTCAGAACCATTGTTTCCTTGTCAATTTTCTGCTTAGATGATCTGTTCATTGCTGTAAGTGGGCTGTTAAAGTCCCCTGCTATTATTGTATTATTATCAATGAGTTTCTTTATGCTTGTTATTGATTTATATAATTGAGTGCTCCCAATTTGGGGGCACAAATATTTACAATTGTTAGATTTTCCTGTTGGATAGTCCCCTTTATTATGGTATAGTCACCTTCTTCATCTCTTGTTATGGTTTTAGGTTTAAAATCTAGTTTGTCTGATATAAGGATTGCTAGTCTGGCTTTCTTTTAAAGTCCATTTCCATGATAAATATTCCTTCATCCCCTCACTTCCTATCTTCAGGTGTCTTTAGGTCTAAAATGAGTGTCTTTTAGGCCGCATATAGATGGGTCTTGTTTTTTATTCATTCTGATATCCTATGTCTTTTGATTGGAGTGTTTAGTCCATTTACATTCAGAGTAATTGTTGAGAGATATGTATTTAGTGCCATTTTATTGCTTGCTTTGTGGTTGTTTCTTGAGATTTTTTTTGTTCCCTTCTTGTTTTTGTCACTTTTGGTCTTTCCTTCCTACTCAGAGAGTCCTCTTTAATATTTCTTGCAGGGCTATTTAGTGGACATGAACTTCTTTAGTTTTTGTTTGCCTGGGAAACTCTATCTGTCCTTCTGTTTTGAATGATAACTTTGCTGGTGAGAGTGTTCTTGGCAGCAGATTTTTCCTCTCTGGCACACTGAATATCTCATGCTATTCTCTTCTGGCTTGCTGAGTTTCTGTGGAGAGATCTCCAGCTAGTATTATGGGTCTTCCCTTATAAATTAGGGACTCCTTTTGTCTTGTTGTTTTTAGGATAAAGCTCTAAGGAAGTAAACCAAACACAATGACCACAAGCACTCATGTGTACAAATTTTCTGGCACCAGTATTTAAAACACCCCCATTAAGCTCTCAAAATATCCCAGTTTATAATTAATTATTGATCCCCTAATATAGTGCTTATATAATATTTTATAATAAGGTTTCTTTTTCACATAAAAGGAAAAATTTGAAGTATTTCAGACAACTTTCTTACAAGTAATTTTAATTGTATTAAGTTCTATGCAGACCCTGACATTCATTATTCTCTTCTAATAGAAACAATATTACATTTCCTGCTCTAAAACATTAATCTTTGAAACTCTATGTACTTGAACCAGTCTGTTGATATATTTTGAGATTTGAATTTTTTCTCCTTGATATGTCTATTTTAACAGTGAAGGTAGGTGTTAAGAGTGTTACATGTTAAATCTGTAAACTGTGTAGTCAGAAAGAGTTAAGTTTTAATGGCAATTATACAACTTATGGTTTTATTACATTATTTACCAAGTTACCCCTCTGAATCTTGCTGTCACTTTTGCCCCTTTATTAAACTATTTCTCAAATTACCCACTTAGAGTATGCCACCTATTTCCCTCTGGGAACCTGACTTTTCCCCTATGTGACTATAATAAATTTCAAAGACCTGCAAAATTTAATACTTGTCACTCTTACTCCTATAAAAATACTAAATATTAGTTTTCTGTTCATTATACCTGTGAGTTAGATTTGGGAAAAGCATATTATAGAAGCCATGCATTTACATATCATTGCACATTAACATGGCATGTAATGAACCTGAGCCCAATGATGTGATGTTCTTAGCAACATATATCTTTGGTGGCTTTCATCAGAGATTCAAAAGTGTGTTTGCTCCTTCCTGATTATGATATGCATGTTATATAGATTACTTATGCTAAGGGTGAACTGAAAGCATTAAAAAAACTCATCTTGAAATTTCACTGAATTATTAAATGATAGTTGAATTATTGTGATAGCTGAACATGACTAAATTATTAACTAATAGCTAGGAGATGAATGGCTACTTTATTGGCTTAGCTATCGACTATGAGATCAAGTGATGTTTTTAATGTAAAGAGTATAATTTAAAAGAAAAAGGCTATTTTGTGATAACTTTAAATTCTTATTTTACTGCAGTTTTTTTTTCTCCACTCATTTGGTTATTTTAGTATTCTAGCACTAGAAATTCTGTCTCTAAGCCTATCACACTTATGGACTTTAAATCAATGTCTACTGTCTATCGCCAACTGTCTACTCAATATTTCCACCTGATTGACAGGTAAGCACCTCAGATTTTGAATATCACATCAAACCTTTTATATAACCTCCAAAGCTTATTCTTTCTAACATCACTAAACAAGAACTTCATCATTCCACACATAAAAAATCCATCTCCTCCTAATTTCAAAATACCTAATGGATAGAACCTCTTTTCTCTACCTTGCTGACAACATACCTTTGGACCAATCTCTCTTTCATAGATTTTTTCCTAGATTCCTAACTAAACCTACTACTGTCACCCAAGCCTCCTTTTTGTACTGTGACACAGCAATGGCAGTTCTTGTGTTAACATTTGATCATGACGCTTCTTTGCTCAAAGCCCACCAACAGTTTCCCACCTCACTTTGAGTAAATGATGAACTTGAAGACTTCACATAATCTGCTCTCCTGTTAGCTTTCTGACCTTGGCTCCTATGATTCAATCCCTTGCTCACTCACCCTCATTACTTGTCTTCATTAATATTCCTGAGCTTGCCAGGCATGCATTCATGATAGAACTGTTGCACATCCTTTTCTTGTGGTCAAGATCACTTTTCCCCTGTATATCCACATGGTTTCATGGCTTGTTTTACATCCTCAGACCTTTATTCACATCACTTCAATGTGCCTTATCTGACTGCCCCTTTAAAATATTACAAACACTCTCCATCCTCTCTATTTGCTGTACTTCTTATTTTGTTTATTTTTATTGTCTTTATCACTGTCTCTCCAAAACTGTATACTTTGCTAACACTACACTTAAAAGGAAAAAAAAAAGCTCCTTCCTGTTAGACACTCTTAGATAATAACCTCACCTTTTCATTCTTTTTTTTTTTTTTTAAAGATTTTATTTATTTATTTGACAGAGAGAGAGAGAGTTCACAAGTAGGCGGAGAGGCAGGCAGGGAGAGAGGAGGAAGCAGGCTCCTTGCTGAGCAGAGAGCCCTATGTGGGGCTCGATCCCAGGACCCTGAGATCATGACCTGAGCTGAAGGCAGAGGCTTTAACCCACTGAGCCACCCAAGTGCCCCTCACCTTTTCATTCTTAATTCTAAACAATTTATTTTCTGTTTCCTAGTCCAATCTCTGTAACCAAACTTTTAATCCAACCACATGAAATAATACTATATCTTGAAGGTTTTGGTAACAATCTTTTTTTTCCCCCAAAGCTGATAAGATTATCATAGCTTGGTGGTCATTAGTCTTGTAATTCTTGCCAATAATTAACAGTAAAATGCTGGGCCCACCTGTTGGGAAAAATTAGATCTGCCACTAATTTTGATAATAAATTATTCATAGTGGGTTCCTGTGTTCATCAGTAAGGGTATTTCTCATCTGTCTGCAAGTATAAGGATATGCCCATTCTTGACAGTTTTTACCACTTCAAAAATGCAATCAGGTAACTTGGAATAGCAGGGAAAAATTCATCTAGAAACAGGGAGATTCGAATCAAAACCACACTGAGATACCACCTTATGGATTGCAAGCTGGTGCAGCCACTTTGGAAAACAGTGTGGAGATTCCTCAAGAAATTAAAAATAGAGCTACCCTATGACCCTGCAATTGTACTACTGGTACTTACCCCAAAGAAACAGATGCAGTACAAAGAAGGGCCACATGTACCCCAATGTTCATAGCCGCAATGGCCACAATTGCCAAACTGTGGAAAGAACCCAAATACCCTTCAACAGATGAATGGAGAAAGAAGATATGGTCCATATATACAATGGAATATTATGCCTCCATCAGAAAGGATGGATTTACAACTTTTGTATCAACATGGATGGGACTGGAAGAGATTATGCGGAGTGAAATAAGTCAAGCAGAGAGAGCCAATTATCTTATGGTCTCACTTATGTGTGGAACGTAAGGAAAAACATGGAGGGCATTGTGAGAAGGAAGGGAAGGGTGAATGGGGGGAAATCAGAAGGGGCGATGAACCATGAGAGACTCTGAACTCTGAGCAACAAACTGAGGCTTTTGGAGGGGAGGGAGTGGGGGGTTGGGTGAGCCTGGTGGTGGGTATTGAGCAGGGCACATATTGCATGAAACACTGGGTGTTTTGCATGAACAATAAATCTTGTAACACTGAAAAAATAAAATAAACATATTTGGGGAAAAAAAGAAAACAGGGTTTCTAGCTCTCCAATTAAGACTGAAATTACAAAATCACATTAAGTTGTTTTTAGTGTTCATAGAGGTTCAGAAAATTATCTTATTCAATGTTTATACAGTGGTATGAATTATGTAACTTAAGTTTCATTCACCAGTCAACATCGTAGAGAAAATATAGAAAATAATAACCAAATATAGCTACTACCAATTGTTGGTATGTTCACTCATTTACTACCAATTGCTGGTATGTTCACTTATTACAGAAACCATCTGTAGTTTGTTGGATTTCATTAGCTTCAACAATTTCTTTCTGGGATCTAATGCTCCTATAATTTTAAGGATTTGTTTTTAAAAGTGCACACCAAGAAATTTCAAGTAGATATAAATTAAGGAGATACGTCATGATAAGAAAATAGCATCTGGGTACATACCATTAGCACATAGTGGACAAGATGAGATCAAGTTCAATGAATATGTATTTTCTCCATAGTACAAATGATACATGATGCAGAACTAGATCTTTGCCTATCTGGATAAGGAAGAGAATCGATGAGAACTAGAAAAGTTCTTATAAATCAGCCAATCTTTTTCTGTCAATCTTTCTCCTCCCTTTTTCTGGGAGGAGAATGAAACCTAGTCAGGGGAAAAAAAAAAAAAGATTTGATTTATTGAGAGCAAGACTGCATCATGTTGATATTACTAAACCAAAATAATTTACACATAAAACAATTCTGAAAATATCTGTGTAGTTGACTATACAAAGTCACAAGTTAACAATCTAATAGAACTCTGAAATAACATTTACAGGCACAGTTAAGGATTCAGCTTGAAAAATTATATCCTATGCATGCTTGTATAAGCCTATTATAAGGCTCTGTGTCCCTGTTAGCTAGACCACATAAACCCAGAAACCAAGTTTTGGAGGACGGAATGACTACTCCCACAATCCTTCTCTCTGTTCCATTTATAGAATATATGCTTCCCAGCCTGTACATATTCAGTGTCTATATAATTGAATGTTTTGGTTCTTGGGGAATAAGATATACTTCTTTAATAATATGAGGTTATAAAGATTGGCTTCTATTTGGGGTTCTCCTGCCAGAAGACTTCTAGGAAAAGAAGGGAGGTAGGTATTTTTATTATCATGAGAATATAAGATTCTTTCTACCTAATCAGTACAGGGATCAGTTTGTCCTGAACTCACTGGATTTACCAGGATGCCCTTGGTGTTCTTGCTTTGGCAATAGCTTTGTAAGGGAGGTTGAAACAGTCAAAATCAGAGAGAGACATGGTAACAGGAACCCAATCCCTTCAAGAATGAAGGCCTGGTTTAACCCACTTATCAAACAACCAAATTACTGCTGGAAAACCAAATAATGAGGGATAGTCAGGAGAAAGTCAGGCAGGGACGAGGGGTCCTGTCCTAAGAGGAAACTACCTTTAAAAGGAAAAAGACCCCATCCTGTTATTGTACACCACTTTGAAAGGACCCCCCCACCATTTCCCACATAAACAACTACCTGGTAGGTAGATGAGCACATGGACAAGAACCTGATTGGGTGACAGGTGCATGGAGGGTTAGTCAGATTAAAACAGCCCACCAAAAATCTCATTAAAACCCCAGACTTAGAAACTACAATAATAACCCTCTCAGGTCCTCTCCCTCTTTGGGAGCTTTGTACTATCACTCACTAAACTTTGCCTTGCTGCCTACCACTCTTCATCCAGGCTACCTCTTCATTTTTTGAAGCATCATGACCAAGAACCATGGGCATGAAAGGAAAAAAAAAAAATCCTGAAACACAATAGCAACAGGAGGGATCTACAACTTTTTCCAGTAACACTCTTGTTTTACCATTTTATTTGTTTATTTAGAAATTATGACTAAGTCTTTTAGGGTTTCTGGGCCCAATTCCAATGTGTGTGGGGATGTCCCTCCACCCCCATAACACCAAGCAATTCTGGGACACCAGCAGGGTATCAACTAATTTAACATTATTCTGCCCAGAGACAACATCAGATTCCACAGGTTATAGGTTCAGTCCTATAAGACTACCTCCCACCCTCACTTCAGATGCCAGTTGCAAGTTCTAGACTGACTGCGCCCTGTGTCTCTGACCAGTCAACCATAGGCTAGAGGGTCCAACAACCTTCTCCTTAAATTCAATTTGCTGGAACAGCACACAGAACTCAGGGAAACACTTACTTAATGTTTACCAGTTTGTTAGAAGATATGTTAAACAGCCAGATGAAAAGATATATAGAGCAAAGTATGGAGAAAGGGTATGGAACTTCTATGCCCTCTTTAGGTACACTACTCTCCCCACGTAACCACATTTTCACCAATTCAGAAGCAGCGATCTGATTCCAGTACTTTCAAATTTTTATGGGGGCTTCAATACATTGTCAGGACTGACTAAATCATTGACCCCAACTGATTCAACCTCCAGCACCTTTTGGGGAGAAGTAGATCTGGGAGACAGTTGGAACTCAAACTTCCAATCCTCTAATCACAAACTTGGTCCTCTACGCAACTAGCCTCCACCTTTGGGTGGGGTCCAAAAGTCACATTCATTAACATAACAAAGGATTCCTTAATTGCCCCGGTCAGAGGAAATTTCCAGGGTTTTAGGAGCTCTGAGCCAGGAACAGTGGACAAAGAATAAATATGTATGAGAAATATATTTTGGTAATCTAAATGACTAAGTACATATTTCTTATAAATCACAATATTGCACTAGCCATCACCTTAAAAAGTCAGTGAGAGACTCCAAGACTGCTAGAACTCATCCAGGAATTCAGTCAAGTGTCAGGATATAAAATTAATGCACAGAAATCAGTTGCATTTCTATACATCAACAGCAAAACAGAAAAAAGAGAGATTAAGGAGTCTATCCCATTTACAATTGCACCCAAAACCATAAGATACCTAGGAATAAACCTAACCAAAGAGGCAAAGAATCTGTACTCAGAAAACTACAAAGTGCTC
>JAQQSY010002662.1:0-13523 GCA_028646535.1 Procyon lotor
TTTAAAGAATTTATTTATTTGACAGAGAGAAACACAGCGAGAGAGGGAACACAAGCAGAGGGAATGGTAGCGGGAGAAGCAGGCTTCCTGCCGAGCAGGGAGCCCGATATGGGGCTCCATCCCAGGACTCTGGGATCACGACCTGAGCCAAAGGCAGACGCTTAACAACTGAGCCACCCAGGCGCCCCAACTTGTTCCTTTTTAAACTGAAAAAGGCCATTTCTTTTATACCCTGAAAACAGCAAACACCAATAAAATTAAAGTGGAAAATTTACCATTTCATCCGGTTGTCTACAGTTCTGAAATGTCAAAAATCTCCATCACTACTGACCTCGTTTTTGACTATTTTCAGCCAAGCTAAGACATCTGCAGGAATTTTGCGAAGAACAGAGATAGGGAGTCTGTAAGGGCAAAGTGTGAGAGGAGAGGGCTTGGGGGGGATGCGGAGCAAAGGCAGACAACCGAGGACCTTCCCCGGCATTCCCGAGAATGCAGGCTTTGGCTAATTTCCAAGGTGAGGAAGGCTCCGAGTTACTAGATTAACCCCCTGGTCCTCGTTGTTCCATTTCGCAGAATTCTAAGTGCTTCTGTCGTCCTCGATTGAATTAGTTTAAAAGTTTAAAGCAAAATCCCCTTACTGATATGTTTATATATCTGCAAACCTGTGCTTCTTAAAACAGGAGAAAGCAGGCTTCCCTCTCAGCTTGGCATTCGATCACCACGGTGTGCGGGGCGTGCTGTGTTTGGTAAACTGCGGCGAGCTCTTGCTGCCGCTCCGTAAACACGGTCGCGATCGCCTGGGAGGGGAGCCGTGGTTTCTCCCACTGGTGACAACAAGCAAGATGGGGATCTCTACAGACAGAAGGCTCAGAATTTTTTCCGATCCTTCTGAAAAGCTGCTGCTCCCTGAGCCTTTGCCATGCTCCTTCTGTCTTGGATCCTTTAGAAACCTAGACTCACATCCAAAAGCCATACCCGTTTGGTTTCCAGTTGGAATATAAAGTGCCAAACCCAACATAGCCTCTTCTAACACTGCCTTTCTCCCCCCTTGGCCATTCGTGGTGTTTAGGGGACATCTTCTTTCCTAGACACGTGCGCCCCAAACTTGGATAACCCCAATCTATGTCCCCAATTGCATGAAATGAGTAGTAAATGTATCTAGCACACACCCAACCTACACCCACTCCCAGAAAATCAGGGTGGGAAGTACAGGGTGGAGAGGGATTCTTATCAATAATTCATCCCAAGCAACCCCCTGGAGCAGTTTCACTGTGATATGCTATGCAGAATGCTTCAACACGCTAATTAATATTTTCAAAGTGTTCCATGGGCCCCTTTTTAAAGCACTTTTGCCATCCATTCAATGTTCTGCATTATAAGTAAAAGATCAATCCTGTCCCCCAATCCTATTGACGAGCTGTCTAAACAATGTCG
This sequence comes from Procyon lotor, assembly GCA_028646535.1. Lineage (NCBI taxonomy): Eukaryota > Metazoa > Chordata > Mammalia > Carnivora > Procyonidae > Procyon > Procyon lotor. Next base: position 1,435 of record JAQQSY010002662.1, read on the forward strand.
GATATGAGGAGTCAACAGAATTTTTTTTTAAATATTGCTCCCCAAGTATTGGGCTGGAAACTGGCCAAGTTACAGAAGGGCTCAGGTGGACCAGAGGGTCACTGATGTGCTCTGAGCACGGCATTCTGTCCCTGCCTCACACCCGCCAGGCTAATACCCGAGACAGACACCCGAAGGGGAGGGAGGGTCGCCATCCCGTCCAAGGTGAGCAAACCAGGCTCGGTGGCAGGAAACCCTCTGAAAGGGGTCTCAGCAGATAACTCCCACCAAGCCTCAGCCCCACCTCTCATAGGGGCTTCTGGCACAGGAAGCTGAGCAGGAGATCTGGGCCAGGGACTCCTGCCCAGCCCTGGACCATTCCGTGTGGAGGGCAGAATCCCCATCCCCCAGCATAATTTTAGGGCACAGTCCTCTGACTGACCTCACACGAGCCGAAGGACCACCCCGAGGACACACCTCCGTCCTCTCCCACTCTGACCTCTGCGGCCAGCTCCAGGGCCAGGACCCCCAAGGAAATACCCTCGGAGGGCAGCAGGTGGTCTCTCTCCGCGCGCCGATCTCAATGATTCTTCCTAAATGTTACCTGGAGACTATTTCTCAATTCGAATCAATTATGCCTATTGATTCTGGCAATTAAAAGAATAGAAAAGGAATCATTTTTGCCCTTTACTATCTCGTGTTCAAGAAAGTGATTTACAGAGTCAGAGGGTCAACTTGGAAATAACCTCTCTACGTGGTAAAGAATCCTTTCTTCCCCGGCGGGTAGGGGAGGGTTTGCGGGATGGTCTCTGAGGCAAGAATGGGGAGGGGGCCGCTCGGGACGCCCGGACACCCACTGCCCACTGGAAGCTCTGCGCCATGCTGCTTCCTGCCGCGGGCAGTGCCCACCAAAGTCTGGGGCAGATGGGGACGTTTTTGGTTTTTTATTGCTGTAAAATTCGCATAACATAAAATTAAGCATTCTCAGTTCAATAGCATTGATTAGATTTATAATATTGTGTAACCATCACCTCTGCCTAGTTTCAAAACATTTCCATCACCCCAAAATAAAACCCTATAGCCATTAGCCATCACCCCCCAGCCCCCAGCCCCCCCAGTCCCGGCGACCAGGGATCTGCTCTCTTCTTCTGCAGATTTGCTTATTCCGGACCCTCCCCAAAAAGGGATCCGTGGCCTTTTGTTGATTGGCTTCTTCCACTCAGCATGATTAGCTTCGAGGCTCACCCACATTGTAGCAGGTGTTAGTTCTTCAATTCTGTTTATGGCCAAATAATATTCCATTGCGGGGGTATGCCCCGTCCTATTTGTGGAACTCCATCTACTGCTGGACATTGGGGCTGTTGCCCCCTTGTGGCTCTTGTGAATATTGCCGCTGTAAGTGTCCCTGTAAAAATATCTGTATTACCTAGAGTAATGCTATGTTTAACGTTCTGAGGAGTTGGCGGGAGTTTTGGAAAAAGCTCTGCTCCATCGGCCGGGGCGGGGAGGAGGGGAGGGCGTTCACGCCGCTCTGAGCCATGGGGAGGCTTTCGGGTGGTTCCCTCGCAGAACAAACCGTGACCGTGACGGGCTCCCTGCGTCTGCCCCCAGAGAGACAGGTCGCCTCCCACGGCCTAACCCGTGAGCCTCGGTTTCAGTAAAGGTGGGGAGAAGAGGAGAGAAATTCATGTAACCCCTGTGGCTCAACATATATGTCACTGGGGCCCCTGGGTGGCTCTGTTGGTTAAGATTCGACTCTTGATTTCAGCTCAGGTCTTGACCTCAGGGCCTTGAGTTCGAGCCCCGTGTTGGGCTCCATGCTGGGGGTGGAGCTTATTTTTTTTTTAAGTTAAAAAAACTAACCTATCTGTATGGTATTAACAGCTTACAAGACACAGTGCTCCCCTTCACAATAGGCCTATTCACCCCCAGCTTTTTTCCTTCTAGACCATTCCAAGCATCCCACCCAGCACTAGGCTTAACCGCTCACTGATCCTAATCCCCTCTTCTCTGACCTGTAGCCTTTCCACATGTCAGTCTCTGCTCCAAAAATGCTTTTCCTTTCTGTGTCCCAAACTCATGGCTTAAAAACTCCTACTCGTCCTTCAAGACCCAACCCCGATGTCCCCTTGTCCACGAAGCCCTCCCTCGCTCTCCATGCACAGTGAGCCTCTCCTCTGTGTCCAGAACCTTCCCTCCCATACGGATCATGACCCTGGGGCTCGAATGAGAACAAACACCATAGAATCCCGGAGAGGAAGTCTTCACCCTGCTCTGTTGATTCGTTTCTGCCGCTGTCCAATACATTATCACGTGAGCCTCAGACTAACAACAGCAGCGTGGAGAGGGTTGTTACGAGCGTTTAATGAAAGAGGAAAATAAGGAACACACAGCGCCTGGCATCGTGCTTGGAGCGTGGGCACGCTGAACGGGGCCGAAGTCCAAAGTGTCATGTGTCGGGTGGTATTTTGGTTTATTTGTGGGTTGTGGCCGTCCTCCTCGGCTGACTGTGAGCATCCTGAACCAAGTCGCTGCCTTCGCCTTTCCCGTCTGTGTGACAAGTGCACGGCACATGGAAGGGGCTCAAATAAATGCATCTGTGGAAAAAACTAAGGAGTGAACTAATTTTTAAAATTGCTTACTGGGACTCTACCCGCCCCACATTCTTCCTCCGCACCGCCCTGGCTCAGTTCTTATAGGCATGACAGAAAAGTGTCACTCTTGGCATCGGTCCCCAAGCCACATACCAGCATCAGAAGTCCTAGTGACCCCACGCCTATACCTCAGAACAAAGCCGAGGACCATCGCCCTGGGAGCATCGTGAAGCGGCCTCACACCCTCACACCCTTCAGCAGGAAGGGGCCAGGCCAGCGATCACACGATACAGACAACTGGAACACGGGTGACCTTTATTTGGGGAAGGTGCAGATGAGCCCCCTCGGGTGGAAGGGAGCGGCCTGAGCCGTGGGGCTGGACAGATAGGAAGCACCCGGCACGAGGCAGAGGAAGCCGGCTCAGGGAAACCTGAGTTACCCCCTCACAGCACCGCAGGGGTGAAATGTGCCCACGGCCGCCCCCTGAAGTGACGTCACAGGCACCACTCAGTCCTCGTCTTCTGCCTCGGCCCCTGGGTGCCCTCCCCTGGAATATCTTCCCTGCGTTCTCCATCTTCCAAATACCACCTTCTTATAGGTCCTGTCTGAGAGCCAACTTCACCCATGGAGCCCCCACCGCCCTTTCTCTCTCCGTACCTCCTACCAACCACGTAGTGTCCCGGAGGTGACCCGAATCACCAGGAAACTCCTGGCGGGCCCTGCCTTCCCCAGGAGAGTACAACCTCTCGGAGGTCAGAGACTACGTCTCGCATGTTTGGTCCTCCCACAGTAGATGAATTAATATCTCGTATATTGTAAATGCCCCCCAAAACCCCCTTAATTGATCAGAAAGAAGAGATGATGTACCAAAATTCTAGAACAGAAAGTTACAGAGCAGACGAGCCTGACGAGGACCTCAGAGAGAATGTACTCTGGCTCCTGACAGTGGACTCACAGGGTCCCAGCAGGCAAAGCTGGAGGGGTCCCGGGCTCTGAGCCCCACCCCACTCCCCAGGCTTTCTGCATAGCTAAAGCTCTGGAAGAGGTCCGCACTAATGAAATCAGTCCGAATGTATTTGACTTATGCCTCCCAAGTAGATTGCGTTATGGAACACTCCTCCACTCCCCTGCAAAACGCCCTCTAATAGGTTGTAGAAATAATGTTCTGCAAACACAATTAAGGCAATGCTACGTAAATGTTATCTATAATAACATAGAACAAAGTCGGAGAACCAGCAGGTAAAATTATGCAGTTTGACAAGAATGCATATCAATTCTTCGTTGGTCAAGTGAAGTTGATCATAAAGCCAGTAGGGAAACTCCAGGGACAGGATTGCACGACATCCTTGAAGGGTAAGAAGTTTTCACTGGATCAGAAACAGGACTAAGGGCGTCCAAGCCAGGATCCCAATGGCCAGACCAAAGCTTTTGTGAATTAAACTGTGAGGACCTCTGGTCAGATTCAAAGTAAAGCTGTGAACCACAGAACCAGGATCGGGGGGAGACAGTAAGACCCAAGTCCACAGAGTGGGACTTAGAGTGGCTTTCAGAGCCACGAAGGGCCTGTATAGGATTCCACATAACCTCTTTGTTTTTCAGAGGAGGAAACAGACACAGGGCACAGACTTGGCAAGGAGTCCCGGGGAGCTGGACCAGGGCTGGAGCCTAGACCTCCGCATGCTCAGAAGACTGGCCAGAGTTCAGGGATGCAGGAGCCCGGGGGTCGGAGTGGACAGCTCAGCACATAGGGAGAGGCTCAGCGGCCAGACCGGGCCAGAGCCTGAGAGGCAGGTCACCGGGAAGGAAGTGCCACCTCCCTCCCTCCCATGGCTCTGCCCAGGCCGGGACTCTGCCTTCTTCCCAGTCTGGTCCTGGGACCCCGGATTATGAAAAGCAAAGACAGCATCTACACTCCTGTCCAAACCAGTAATACAGACCCTCACAAAAGCCGATCAGCGAGTGATGACAGAAGGAGTCGGTCGCACCCTTCAGAGCAGGTGCCAATGACCTTCAGAGCAGTGAGGAGCGCTGACTTGGTCCACCCTGGTGTCCATCCACCGCCACTCCCTTTTCCCTAACTTGTTAGTCTTTCATACCCTCGGAGTTCTCACCCCACATCCTGTCCTTATGGGATCTCCGATCCCACAAAGCCCTCTCTACCCACCAGCCCGGGACCCGCTAGCATACCGCAGTCATCCAGCCCCAGGAAGCCTTGTGCAGGCAACGTGCCTTGCAGGACCCCACGAAAAGGGGGGCGCCCACAGATGCAGAGGACGGGGAGGTTAGGCCTCGCGACAGAAGCGTTGGTCGGGGCACGATTTACACAGCAAGAGCCCCACAGGCTGGTCCACAAAGGTCCTCAGTTTCCACTAACTCACCCTACCTGGGCTACTGTGCCACGGGATGGGGACCTGGAGGCCAGGGTGCCCTGACAGGAGCAGTGCCATCAGACGCCAGAGCCTCGAGCGAGGTGCTGTCTGTAAAGTCTGAGTAAACATCAGAGTTGGGAGAAAGCAAAGTGCTACCAGTCTCCTTTGCAACCTGCCCAGTGGCTCCTCGAAGCGGCCACGAGCAGCCCACCTGCCCGCAAGGCCCAGAGAGGTGAGCCAAGAGGCGAGACGCAGGCAGGGTCCCCAGGCTAACCAGTGGCCAAGCCTCGGGGGAATCAGAGACACAGAGCTCGAGCCCGGCTCATGCCCGCGCCTGCTGCCTTCCAAGCACGTGGCTGGAGCTTTCCCACTGCTGCACTTCTGTGGCCCGGTGCTTGCACCCAGACGCGTGTACAGCACGTCCTCGAGTGCATGTGTGTGTGCACACGCGCCCGCCCAAGGCTGTGTGCGCAGCTAAGCCCCAACAGAAGTTTCAAGCAGCAGAGCTTCTCCCCACCGCACGCTGGATTTCCTCATCTGTTCTAGTTTACAGTCACTGTGCGACCCGCAATTCGAACCGTGATTTGATCCTCATGTTCCTTCTACGGATGGTTGAACTGAGATGCGGAGACCTCCCCTGCATCACCCACTGGCCCGCGGCTGACAGGTGTGAAGCGTTGGGCATCCAGACCTGTCACCCTTGCCTCCACGGCGGCTTTCCAGCCCCCGCCCCAGCCCCGTCCCCTGTGGCCCCGGACCCGGAGTCTCCCTGCTGCTTCTGGGCATCCACAATCCCTCTGCTCTGGTTCTTGAGTCACACAGTTATCACAAGGGGCCCGTTGGACCCCCGGTCTCCCCAGCGCACCCAGCTCTGGCCCATCGCCTGCCCCAATCCTGACCCCAGGAGCCGCTGCGAGCACCGGCCACCCTCTCCCCGCCCTGGGAGACGCACGGGACCACCCCAACGCCTGGGAGAGAAGGGTCCGAGTGCTCGGGGACCTCACATCACCTCCCACCAGGAACCGAGGGCTTTCCAGACACCCAGAGGCCTCCCTAGAAGAGCATCGTGGCCAGCCCAGCTCTGAGCCAGCAGTGGGTGAGCAACCCCAGGGCCTCCCATCAGACTGTGGCCCGAGGACAGGGGGCCGCCCATTTGGGGCCGCCGCCTGATGGAGTTCTGTGGGTCAGAGCCGGCTCTTCTCACTGCCTCTTCCTGCCTGTTCCGAAACAAAGCCTGAGATCAGCTGCCGGGGCCTCACTGAGGACCACCCCGCCAATTCCTGCGTTTGAGAGGAGCGGCTCCGTGGGTTTCTGGGAGCCCTGACCGCCCAGGGGGACAGCGGGGCCCCACGCTGTGGGCGCCAGGAAACGTCCAGGAGGCCTCCAGCTCTCCTCCCCTCTTCCTGCCTCCCTGGGAGCCTCTCCAGAGGAGGCGGCTGGGGAAGGGGGGAATGTCACTTTTACGCTCCCAGCACCCAACTCCTTGTAAAGCTGAAGAGTGCCATCTTGTGGCCGAAAGGAGCAACCGCAAGGCGCCGCTCTCCCCGGGCTTGGCAGAAGGAGCGACCCTCCATCCTTTCCTTTCTTCTTTCTTTCTCTGGCCCAGCCACCTTCTTGGCCTCCACAGGACCCGCCACAGCCAGAAGGCTCTCTGGCCAGAGGCGGGGAGCACAGGGACACCCCTGCTACACTTGCACCCCGCGCACCCCACCTCAGGCCCTGCCCCCGCTGGACAGCACCCCCACACACCCCTCCCCTGGGGCTCGGCTTCCTGTCTAGCCCACCCCCAGGCACCCGGGGCTGTGAACTCTCAGTGGCAGCGAACCACAAATCAGAAGGTCAGCCTAAGGGAAAGCCAGCCAGGAGCCTGCCCAGAAAAGAAAGGCAAGGAAGAAGGAAGGGGAGGGGGAGGGGGCTGAAAGGGCCTGAGTAAGAACAAAGCCCGGGAGGACCAGACAGTCTGCACTTGGCTTTCAGCTGAGTTTGGCCATAACTTCTGATCCCGAAAATTCTGTTCCATATTCAGAGTGTGAGAATTATGGGTACAGAGAACGTGGTCACTTTAAGCATTGGTGCAAATAAAAGGAGCACGCTGAAAAAATGCCCAGGCTCCCCACCTGGCTGGCCTTGGCTGCACATCTGTCCTCAGGGGCCTCAGTTTCTCCATCTGTAACGCGAGGGACCCGGAGGCCCTTCGAAATCTAGCTCAGTGACCTCCTGACACTGCTTTCCACCTTCTGCCCATCAAGCCTGGGACTTAGCCCGCTGACCAGCAGAAATACCTGCTTGGAATTTCTGCTCTTTCCCTCTCTGAGTTTTAGATGCAAATTCTTTCACGTAAGAAAACAACACAAAATGGCAGAAAGGAAGAAACTAAAGGAGAAGCAGTGAGGGTCCAAATGGCCACTCACTACCTGGACAGCCAGACTGGGACTGAGACTTGTTTTGAAATAAACATGCTGGGGGGAGGGGGGAGTAGCAGTTAGAGCACCAGGGACACAAAACCAGGGATCTGATCCGGGACTGTCCACACTCGGCTTGCGCTGTCACTTGAATGACAGGGAGCCCCTATCCAGTGCCCAGAGCCCAGCCACCCAGCCGTCCTGGGGGTGGAAGAGAGCTTCTTGCTCCATTGTCCTAATGGCGGGGGCAGTCGCACTCCTCCGAAGCCCGCGGATGTCTGGTTGCTGCTAAGAGCCGCTCAGATTATCCAGGCGCGCAGATTCAGAAGGCCTTGCAGAGCCCGGAGACCAAGGCGTATTGTTACTACCGTCCCTGCTCTGATGTAAAACAACCCAGAGACAGGAAGGGGAGAAGGGATTTTGTTCAGGGCTCTGCTAAGGAAAGAGCTAAGCCTGGAATCCTGCCTCTGACCTTTGCCCTCGCCTTTTAAAGTTGCTGCGGGTAGAAAGGACCAATCAGGAGAAATGAGCCCGATGTGCCTTGAAATACAATCTCCCTAACGCGGGGCAGGTAGTTCCGCAGGCACCGGGCCCCCGCCCAGGGAGGGATGTGCGTTTACAAGGTCCTCGGCTCATTCCCTAATTCCACCTAAATTTCTGTTAGGAGAGGGGAAGAAAAAGTCCTGAGGTCTCACAAAACAGTACACGTGAAGTCGCCCTTTTCAGCAGATTGGTTAAATGGGTGTTTTTAATGCAAATTAGTTCAAATTGCTATCAAGAGTAATTATTGTAAAAGACAGGCAGCATTTCCATCATCCTTCCCTCATTTCGTTCTTCTAGAGTCTCTTTTAAATAACTTAGCCATAAAATTTCAATTGACCACTAGAAAAAACCAGAGCCATCAGCAGCGGGGAGAGAGGCAGGAGGAGGGCGCCAGTCGGCCGGTGAGGGTGCCCCCCAGCCTCGCCGGAGCCTCCCCAACCCAGCTGCGCGCGCCCCCGCGCTCCGGGACGCGCGAGCCCGCTGCCTGCGGAGGGGGTGGGGGGAGTGAGAGGGGGCGGGGCTTCCCGGGGTCCGGGTGGGAGGGGCGGGATGCCGCCTGGGGGCGGGGGCGCAGGGGCCGTAGGTCGGTCCCTCCCGGCGCCCCCACCTGCCGCTGAGGCGCGCGCCCCAGTTCCCGGCGGCGCGGGTCCGCCGTTTGAGCCAATACGTTATAATAATATTAGGTAAAACCAGGCGAGCATATGAGGTAGAAAATTGCATCTCGTTTGTTCTAAATTTGCCAAAGTCTAAATCTTCTGGGAGATATTTTGACTTTACATATTTGTTAATGGGGTCTGTTTCTTATTGCCCCAAAATGCTTAATATACAAAAGGAATCAAATTCTCCTTCTGGCCTTAATTCATCATAACAAACCGAAATAGAAACTTGATTTCCAGTCTCGCTCTGCCTCGCCTCTCCAATTCATATTCGCGGCATCTCGATCATTAATAGCTTCTGGAGGAGCCCTTTTATTTACCTATTATGGCATCATTTGTAACATAAAACTGTTGTGTTCTCTTTTCATTAACAGATTCAGTTGCAAATGCTGGGGAAAAAAATTACAAAGAGCCCCTTTTTAAAATGTGCACATTTATTGGGATTATTAAATCACGGCAGCTAATAGTGGTTGTCACCAACTTAATTTAAAAAGCTGATTATTACTCAAGCCCTATGTATTCCAGGCCTGATACTGTATAATTAGCAGTTGTGATTATTTAGTTAATTTGCAGATTAGGAACAAGTGCCTGTTTTGAAAAATGTGGCCACTCGACCTTCAGCTGCAGAGAGGAATGAGCCAGCCCCTCTTACAGAGAACAAAAGTATCCTGTCAAATAAATGCATTTTGATGCAGGTCAACAGGAGGAAAGGGACGCTTTTCAGATCATCCGCCTGGATCCTTCTAGCCAAAAGTCCATCGTGAAAAGCCACTCCAGACGTGTTTAAATTAGCTCCTTCCCTGGCGGAGCCTAATCAAATCGAGTAACACACTTGGAGCCTAAACAAGTTAAAAGATGGCCCTTGTGGGTACCAGCCACTAAAGCGATCGTAACTAGACAAAAAAGATGCTAGTGACCCCGAGCTCAATAAAGATTTAGCCGTCAGGACGGGTCTGGAGCCGGGAGCCCTTTGGGTTGGGACGAGACCCCCCGTCTCTCGTAGGCATTATTTCTATTGCTGCATTTGTCATCAGTCATATGATGGTAATAAAATTTGTAACTGTTTCCTCATACTCTGGTGCGATTTACCTCGTCTAATAGACAATGCAAATGCTAAAAGGCACAAATACATCTTCATTATATAAGCTGGTGCCTGAGCCATTCTCCTCCAGAGACAGTTTTATTCATTTTTATACAATTTGCCTACTGTACGGTACAGATGGTTTCTATTAAGTAAAATATCTGTTTTCTTCCAAATTTTTAGTTTTTGTGATTAAATTACTTTAAAATGATGGTGCACTGTATTATCTTCTTTCATGACTTAATTTAGCTCGGATATTCTCAGCATCAACTAGAAGCCCAGTTTCATACGCTCAGAAAATCGGCCTCATACTGTGATTTTCTCCGGGTCGTTCCACCCTGGCTGTCATTCCTCTTCTGTATCAATTAACCGTCGCCGGAGTCTTAACAATATGGGTTATTTTCTGGAGATAAATTTGAATACGAATACAAATGGAAACTTTGGACTGATGTTAAAACGGGATCTCTCTCCTAAACTGTTTCATATTTGAGATGCCGTGTGCTAACAGGCAAGTTTTTTGTGTGGTTTTTTTTTGGTTTTTTGTTTTTTCTGCCGGGTCTCTGCGGCCGGCCGAGTGGCTGGTAGTTGGAAACATTTAGAGCTGCTGCCCCCACGTGGCGGGCCCTGGGAGCGCAGCGGGCTCTCCCGCCCGCCTCCCTGCGCACTCACCCGGCTCCGGGGGGACTGGCTTTGTGCGGTTTTGCCTGTCAGGGCAGCCGCAGGGAGGGCGGGCAGTGGTGCTGGGGGGCCCACCTCCCTCGGCCGGGGTAGCCCGCTGGGTCCCGCCTCCCCCGATGCCAGAGACTCATTTCTGATGCTCGGCACCCATCATCCTGACGTCTCCCCTTATTAGCGTGACACTAGGCACAGGCGGCCCCAGGATCCCTCCTCCTCCACGTCTTGCATGCATATTTCATTTTTGCTTCGTGCTCTCGACTCTTCCCACCGGAATACCTGCCACCCGGGCCCCGCGTTGTCCCCTGCGCCCCTGCTGGCCCGGCAGCCCCGGAACCCTGACCACAGACCCTCCTCCGGCCAGAGCAGAAACACGGGGAAGGAGACCCTGGGCCCTTTCCCTAGGGAAGCAGCATGTGCTCCCAAGAGTAGAGTAGGTGACAAGCAGGAAGGCGACAAAGTACAGGAGGGGGACACAGACTTCAGCTCACAGCCTGAGCTTCCAGGCCCCCCCATGAAGCACTTGCCACTCACTGCAGAAATGTCCCCCGGCAGCCAAGGCTGTGACCTAGGGGACCCTCCAGAAACGAGGGGCCGATGTGGGCCCCCCCTGTGGAGCTCCTCCTCGGGAACACGGGGCTGACCTCCCGGCCTCCACTACTGCGGGCCCCCAGAAAGTGTCTTGGTGAGCCCCCAGCCTGCAGGGCCATGATCCCGTCCTTCCAGAGGTGGGGGCAGGGGCAGACCCCGTTCTCACTCCACTCTAGCGTTTGACCCCCGGAAGGTCAGTTAACCTCTCCCGGACTTGTTGTCTGGGGGATATTAGGAAGATCAAGTAAAATAATAGGCCTAAAAAGGCTTTGAAATAGTTCAAAGTGCTTGGCAGGCGTAAGGAATGATTTTTTTTACTCCAGTGTTCACTTTGGCCATGTTACCAGGGCAAAGCCAAGAATAACGTGGCCAGCCTTCTGCCGTGAGCAACGAGCCTCGAAAGGCAACCCTTTTCGGAGGTAGATTCCTAAATAAGAATGCAGTTTGCTAAGATAAAATATCAGATGGCATGGGCAGCGGCTTCTTTCTAAAGGGGATGACCCTCTGGGAAGCCCCCTCTTGTGCCGTGGCTGGTGCAGTCTGTGCGACAGGACCCCACTCTCAGCCCATGCCAAGCTCAGCTCATAGGGCATGAATAGATGAGGGGGAGAAGACAGAGGGTGGAGGGGACAAATTTCCTTCTGTCCCACAGAAAACAGGACACGGGAGACATTACTCACATGGGGCAACACCGGAGGTCCTTGGAAACATTTAGAGCTTGCCTGCCTAACGCCCACGGTCAGACAAGCTGCCAGCCTCCTTCCAGAATGACCTTCAGGACCCTCCAGAACATCTCTGTCAATGGGGGAGATGGCAATGCCCACAAAGAGCCAGTTAATTCCACTACCAAGACATATCAGGCTCTAGATCGGGACACGGGAGAAGGTTAAGATGACTTGAATTAATTCTCTAGCACACTGTGCCTCCGTGAGAGGCAACCCGTACCCAGCTCACGTTTGCAAAGTCATCTGAGGCTTGTACCATCAGGTTCTATCAGGTACAAGGAAGACAAGCCCCACCGAGGGTCACCCAGCCATCCACAACGTTAGACATAGCCTGGTCCAAATGAAAAGAGACTCAAGAACGGGCTCAGGCTGACCCACTTGAGAGCCCCTCCCCCATGAGAATCAGAGAACGGAAAAAGAACCAAGCCAATGGCTCTTCCTCCCGTGGTCCCTTGCGTCCAGAAATATCCACAC